>OZ059790.1:10299048-10546920 GCA_964057025.1 Standfussiana lucernea | reverse complement strand
AAAGTGATGTTGATTTATCATTAAATGTAAATCATGCTGTTCTTGCAGGCGGAAGCCGCGATCGTGGCTCACGTCAAAGCGACGCAGCGTATCATCGAGTTTATGGAGGCGAGCGACAAGGAAGCGACGGAGGCCGTGGCGCCGCCGGCCGACGCGGACGCGGACGTGGACGCGGACGCGGACGTGCCGCAGGACATGTCGCTCAGCAACCTCAACTACAGCCAGCACAGCTACGCCGGCGCCGACCGACTGTCCTCGTCCATGGAGCTCGACAACTACCACTGAGAGCGGCCGCCCGGGACCGACGACTGCTCACCGATGCCGAGTCGCGCTCGGTAACATTCAGTCGGTGCTCGCTAAACCGTCCAGGCTGGGCCAACTAACTACCGAAAACCATCGTTGACCCAGCCTGAACCCGGCTTAATCCGAAGACTTCGTTTCGCCCACAAGTGTAATCATAAGTTTTGATCAATAAGCAGGTCGGTTAGGGAATGCGGGGATGTTTTAAGATACACGGAGATTTATTATTGTTCTGTTGGCTGATAGAGTTTATGTAGGGTATTGGATAGTGTTGAAAAGCGTTGATTTCGGCGTGAACATCCCATTTGACAAGAATGGGATTAACACGTGGTTCTGTTAGTGCATGCAAATGTGTCTTAACATATATCTACTAAGCGTTAGTAATTCTGTCTTGAGTTCATCCTTGTTGTAAGACTTGTAAATACGAACCAAAACGACAGAGTAACCATTGTATATTGTGAACACCGTTAGCAATAGTATACATATAATATGCCATAAGTGAAAACAATATTATAGGTGGTGGACGTTTGTTTGCACGCGGCTATTATAAGTACTCTTCTCTTTGTATCGATACTTCTTCCTTCTCTTTGATATTGTAAATAAAAATCACAGACTGTTAAGATGATAGTTATGTTGACGACATAGATATGGGTTATGAAGTCTTAATTAAATTGAGATATTCCGAGTTTAAGCCACTGAACTGGCAATATAAAAGTGCAAAAATAGTCGAGTAAGTGTATAATAGATATGTATTCTTTTATGTGAATATTGTGTCTGCACTTTTTTGTATTATACCGCTCCGAGAGAGTTACAAATTATTAGAGTATTGTTCTATTGAGGCACAATCGTTTATTGTAAATAAATTTAAGCTAGTACCAATAGTTCGGTCTCTATTGAGTAAATTTAGAGTAGAAACAGTTGATAATGTCCGGACATGCTGAGATGTAATGCGTGGCAGCGACGGCGTGACGCGGTCGTGACGTCATCGCGCGTGCAACGTGGCGCGGAGGGACGCTGTCTCACGAGATGGTGCAAAATGTACAAACACTCACTACGATAGACGCTCGCAAATGAGAGAATGACCTATGCTTAGATATAAAAAATATAGGACAATTTATAAAGTTGGATTTTTAACCAGTTGTAGGAATAGACAGCGTTTGAATATATTATTTCCTTATCATAAACTTGTTTGCAAAAGACTTCCATATTCACAACTCGACTGATGTCCATTAGGCGAAATTTTATTTTTACGATTGAAATGTAGAACTAATAAGTAAGGCACATAAATTACTTAATTTTATCTAGTATCGCAGATTAGATGTTTTTCTAAATCGATGATTCGAATATGCGGATGAATTTTATATCGAGTTTTTTTTTATATTTGTCAACAGATGCGGTGCAATGGAGGAACCGTAGTTCTGATTTAGTTTGGGTTAAATGTACTACAAGCAATTAGGTTTTCGGGTTGCTTATATGAATTGTTGTCATTCTCATCCCATATATTTCTAAGAATTTGTTGATATTTGGCACCATTTGGCTTTGGCTCTGCTGCACTAAATATTACATGTTGGATTTGCTGTGTCGGTAACAGAACTTCATTCCTATTAACTTATGTCAAGTTAGTTGTTAAATTCGTGTTTTGACGCATTTTGGTCTGACCTTAATGATAATATCGTGAAATTGAGATTGTAAAAACTTTGTTATACTTACGGTCATTCACCTACGGTTGCACGGTTCGCATTACGTCACACAAGATGTTGATTTTATAACTGCTACGGAATGTACGGAGTCAATTCTGCTCTTCGTTACCGTGTGACGACATTTTCTGACAGCTTTACTTTATTTATAAGACAGTTTTAAGTTGAGTAACTAAATGGGTATAATAATTATTATGTAATTGAAGTTGTTAACTCACTGGATTTAGTTACAGCAGGGGTTATTTTATTTAAAAGACCAGGGGTTTCCTTTTTTTCATTTACAACTGTACAGCTATGATTCTTATTGCCTAAATTATATTTACGTAATTTATTGACCTATGTATGTATCAACTAAGCGTAGCTCTAAAGTGCATTTCGTTATGAAATTTTCATCTTTTTATCACCTGTGTTTTGAATAATATGTTGTTTAAACTATTATCACGAGAGTTTGATATCTTGAGAAATTATTATTGTATATGTAATGTGTAATTATGTTATAAAGTATTACGTGTAATTATTAAAAGAAGACAATTTAAATAGCTGCCTGGTTTTATTTAAATCGTTTGGTAAAACTGAACAAACTTGACAGCACGAAAAACGCCAAATGATGACAAAACAGTAAAATACTAATATTAGAATAATATTCGTGTGAATAAATAGTTGAGTTTACATAACAATCACCTCAAAAAAGTGTAATTGTCTGATTTAAAACTTCTTGAATATGCAAAACGACTAAATTAAATAATAACCGAGTTAAATTTTTCTTTTTCCTTGTAACAGCAAAATGAATTCATCCGCTGCGAATAATCACAAGGAAAATAAGTCTCTAGTTTAGCTCGTTACTCCAGTCACTTCGCGCATAAACTACAATAGACATACGTAACGTAAATAATAAATACAATAACCATGGTGTGAACTAACCGTCACTAAAATATTTTAAAACTATTAAATTCGTTCTACGGCTTCTACGCGGGCCACGGCCGGGGCTCGAACGCTTTGCCAGTCTCCTGTCTCTGTATATCTCTTGTTCACAGCCGTGAGCTGCTCGAAGTTGGCTCTTGCGAGTTTGTGTTTATTCCCAACTTTCTGAACTAGCTCTTCATCGTATACTGTCTCAGGATCATCCAGTTTTAAATGAGCCTTCATTTCCTGCACGGTCACCAGGAAACAGTTCCACGGTGACCAGTCCTCGTGAACGTGCCACCTGCAAAGCCTCAGTTCAGTGAGGTCATCGCACTCGCTGATTGCGGAATGTGAATGCCAAAGCTTCTCGACTATAAAGAAAGCATCTTTCTCTTGAAGAACGAAAGCTAAGGATCCCCAACACTTGCGACGACGCTCGTCGCGTTGTACGGCTCGTAGTATAAATTTAAAAGGCGTCATGTCGATCCAAGTACGTTCATTGACGTCTTTCCATGAGCATGACTTACAGATCAAACAACCACTCATCCGCGTGTCCAAGGGGAAGTCCGTGTACGGTTTTACCTGGTGGCACAACTCACAGTAGTGAATGTTACCATGCTCCATTTTCTTGTAATCTCTAATATCCTTATACTTGGTTACACCAGAATTCAGTTCAGACGTTTGTATGAGCCGGAAGACGGCGCCAGTTGTTCGACGTCTTAGAAATTCAAGTTGATGACTGTTATACCTTCTTACAAGCAGATCACATTCTTGATCCAATAGAGATATTACTTCTTCAGCTAGATGATGGCGAAATTCCTGAAGTGCAATCTTCATGTCGACCAAGAGTTCTAAGCGCTCTTTAACGTCTAAATCATTACGGATGAAAGAATTATAAAGTTCTTTTAATTTCTTGGCTCTTTGGATTTCGATTGTTTCCATCGTAATTAGTTTCCCACTGCGGCCGTGCCAAGCGACAGGTTTTGATATTTCTTCTAAGAATCGTTTTTCTTTAATCTTCTTGTAGTCATCTTTCATCTTGACTCGATAATCTTCGATGCATCTCAGTAACTCCACTTCCTTATCGAGAAGTAATGTAAATTCAGCAATTTTTGGTCCTTTTGCATGTAACCGTGATATTCTGGCTATTTCAGAATGTTTCCAACGATCAACCTAGACAAGAAACAATAGGTATTATTAAGATTAACTCCATCTACTATAGCAGGACGGTCGAAACAACCAAATTATTATATATATATATATTAATTATTATATTATAGATTAATTAAGATTATAAGAATAATTATATAAACAAGAATATTTATAATTAAATAGATATATTAGATGTATCGGCATTAATGAGTTCCTGGGGTCGACTCCAACCGAGTAAAGTGTTATTGGGTTTTACATTAGGAATCTCTCACTAGTACTCAACACCTCAGCCATTTATTTAACACTTTTAGTACAGAGGCGGGCTCAATGCCATTGCTATTACGAGCTTTAACCAAGTAGGTACGATTAACTTATTAGGTTGGTAAAAAAATATCTTTGTGTTCTTTCTATAGTTAAGTATATCCATGAATATGTACAAATCTTCAAAGTAACATACCATTGCATATAGTTGATCAAAATCTTCACGCGTTTTCGGCAATGTTTTGGTAATAATGTCCCGTCGTAGACGTCTTTCCATCGCTTCTGCTTCCAGTCTGTCTTCCTCTTTCATTCTTGCTATTCTTTCCCTACAAAATAATAAAATAAGGGATTAATTTATTGGCGAGAATGGTGTATTTTTTTTCTATGGATAGGTAATCTGCCTTGAGGCTGACCAATGCCTTCTCTGTATCCTATGGATTATGTATCTATAAGGTGTAGTTTTGCAACCTCGTCAAAATTCGAGAGGTTGTCATAGAAGACTTAAATAATCAATATAAATTAAGGTACCTGGTCAATAATAATAAACCTTGCTTTTTTAGTTGTTTTAATTTGACACTATTTCAGAATGAAGCCCTTTTCAAAAGAGGAGAATCACCCGTTTATCGAATAAACGTCTGCGTTTGTTTGTGTGTGTGAAAGCGCGGCTAAAGGGCTAGTATTAGACGGGCCGCGTTTTAATACGGGTGGTGTACACTTATTGATTTCCGATATTAACAAAAAATATATAAAAATACCTCCCCATTTTATTATTGATTCGGGTCGTGAATCATTAGCATAGTTACCTCCTTGAATTTGACGAGGATGCATCAGGTCGATCGAGTTAGCATGATTGCTTTTGCTTCTCCTCAAATAAATCTGAATTATAAAGGTAACATGCATAACATACTTACATGCATTCCTTTAACCATTTATATACCATTTGCCGAAACTGGTAATGTCTGAATGCGCGTTGCATGATCGACGCGTAATGGTTGTGGTTGAGGCGTATGATCATCTCTTCGTATGTCTCGTAGGGTTTCGGCACCACAATCCTGTCAGTGACGTTCGGAATGTATGCTTGAACACTATTCATTTGCGTTGCGCGACTGTAGTCCGTGTCCTGAAATTGATAATGACGAAAGTTTAATACACAGTTCGGGATTCTTAATACCTAAGTTTGTGATCTGCTATCTTATTTATTTAAATAATGAGATTCTCTATGCTTGCTATCAGGGTTGGGCAGTATTTAAAATACGTAATTGAAATACAAAAACGTATTTAGTATGTGCATCAATTACTTGCTTCAATTGTAATTCGTATTTCAAATACCTGAAGCCGAGGTATTTTGTAGTTAGTATTTCAAATATTTATGGCTTCAAAATACATTTTAACATAAATACATTTAACCAAAAAATGAAATAAAAATCAAATATCCAAATATAAAAAAAATGTGTTCATAAGTACAATGTAACAGTTTGAGCTCATCAGGACCTGTAGAAAGTTTGTTTTCTTTAGCAGGTTTTATACATTCCCCAGCAAGAGGCTGTTTGTCTGACAGTATATTTAAAAATCTAGTGTTCATGAAAGGAAACTTTGGTTTTACTGATTCTGGATTGGATTACTTTTCATTCTTAATAGTATTTTGTAATTTGTATTTTATATCTCAAATACATTACTTAAAGGTATTTTGTATTTCGTATTTTAAATATGTACTTGCGAGATAGTATTTTGTAATTTGTCTTTCAATTAAAGCAAAGCATGTATTTTGCCCAGCCCTGCTTGTTATATTATTAAAGGTTTCTTATAAAACATCGAGTTGCAAAAAATATGTAAGTACGAAGGATGTCAACGTTAACTTTGATGGCAAAATCAGACCGAGTAATGGACGTAATATAGAACGGATTTTTGAGACGAGCAGGATAGGAAGATCAACCGCTTGGAGCTTTTTATCGATTGTAGAAAAACTATAAACACCATCTAGTAGCCGAGTGCAATTAGACAAAAAAATTACAAAAGGTGGCATGAAGTTAATAGTAGTTGGATTTTCATGAGACTTTCTTATTAAGTTAAGTTGGGGATTAATAAGTTAGGGAGCAGTGATAGCCTTGAAGTGTGACCGATGGACTGCCAAGTCATAGATCTCGAGTTTGAACCCTACACGCACCTCTGAGTTTCCGGAATCATGTATCATGCGTATTGTGTAACTATCACTCGCTTCGGTGAAGGAAAACAGCGTAAAGAAACCAGCACGCCTGAGAGATATTTCTCGACGGTATGTAAAGCCAAGTCAGAGGCCCATGGGCGCCTCAGAGCGAGGTAACCCCGCATTTTTTCGTGCGTGCAGCCGGCTCCATCGAATTATAAGACGTTATCACGTCAAAAATCCTTGAATTTTTTTTACCGAATTTTATGACCACAATCGGCATCATAAAAATCAAATGTGAGACAATTTACGTTTTTCTAGCCGGTGCAGCGATGGTCCAGTGGTAATGACCTCGACTTACTGGTCCATTACCACTCGTCGTCAGGTTGTGAGTTCGAACTTGGTGTAATTTATTTCGTCACCACTGCTCCAACCAGTGGAGAAAAACATCGTGAGGGAACCGACATGTCTTAGACGGCCAGCATTTTCAGCCCATTCCTCTGGAGAGGAGGCCTGTTGCTAACTTCATTCGCATAAGTAGCTTTCCAAAAACTGAATGAAGTTGGCAATTACTGAAAATTGATTAAGTATATTACTGATGAAGTGATGATGCAATGTATGTTAATTTAAATATGACACTGACAAATTGCAGAAAAAACGTAAGAAAATTTGAATTTCGCGGCCTACTATGGCGCTTTCACGTTAAGGACTGTCTCCTAACGTTTTCCTGTACCTACAGCGGTTAATGTACCTGCCCTTACAGCCCCATCTCAAAAATCCACCCTGTATACGTACTTACATATATTTTTTCTCGTTCTTCTGCCGTCTGTGTGTCTCTACAGTTCTTCATTTCTGGTGGTAATTTCTCTGGTTTCTGTGGTGTTTGAGTGTAAGCATGGTGGTAAACGGTGCCTGCGAAAGAGATATCAAATACAGATTAGAGAATACTTAGATTAAAACAAAGTCGTACAAAAAGCATTTTAGGTGCTCGATATACCTTTGTGGACATTCCTATACCCTCCTAAATACGGCTTTTCCATTGGCTTAGATAATATTTCTACATTAATCTGTTTGAGTGTGGCACCAAACGGTACCATCACACTTAAAACATCATATATTGGCAATTCTCGGTATAATTTTTCTAAATCCAAGGTAGCTTTATTTTTCGTAACTAATTCAACTTCTGCTATTCCGTATCGGTCATAATCAAGATCCATAAGTGCCATGCGATCCTTCAATGTATATTCTCCTCTTAAAAATACCAGATTATCAGGGTCCGTTTGTAAAAGTTCACCCAAGTTTTTCTTTATCTCGTGAATTTTCATTATGGAATTATATGAGCGAGTAAATGTAGCACCCTGATTCACAATCTTGAATTTGATTGCTATAAATGGCATATCTTTCTTTTTCGGAAGAACTGCATGCAATAGTTCATGCATATAGGATTCCTTGGGTATCGAGGATAGAGAAAATTCCTCTGAATTCCTCGTGAAAACATCGATACAGAGGGTTCCAAGCGGATCAGCCTTGAGTTCGGACAACAGACTTGTATCTTTCAATACGTTTCTATTCTTAGTCAGTAAAAGGTTATTGTTTGACACTCCGAGTAATTTTGCTAATTTGCGTTTAACGAACTTGACGGGCGTTGACGCAGGGAAGACTTTGGTGTACATATCATTGGGTTGGAGGGGTGACTTGAATGTGACAAGAATGTGGCTAATGGGGCATATCAACTGTTCTACGGTGTCATCTCTTGCACATGGTGCTGTCGGATAGCGGGACTTGGTCTCGTCTGTAGATGGTGTGGTTTTGTAAGGTGGAGCAGTGAGCAGCTTCTCTCGACCTAATTCGCACTGGCACGCGACAGCGTCCGACGCATTTAGAGGATTCGTGATCTTTAACAATTTATGCACATCCAACTTCTTCATGTTGAAAAAATAACTTTTACGAATTACAAAATGTAATACTACGGTACTATTTTCAAAACCTTTGTACAAGACTAGACATAACAAACACAGACTTATTGCTATGTTACAAACTACTTAGATACTGTTGCCGGGTAACCGATTTACTTTTAAAGGCTCTCTAAAGGACACTTTATAAAACAAGCATTTTGGCGCATCAAAAAGGTTTTGACGCTGTTTATGGTTTATTATACATCCTTGGCAACAACGTCTACACCAACAAGCAACAACTTTGGAGGAGAACTCGCGAATCAACAACAGTGTTACAACCCAGAATTAAGTTTTACTATAATATGCTTAATACATAGATACTTAAATTCATGCCTTTTTCCAATGGGGGTAAGCAGAACCAGAATGCCACCTCTTACGATGCTTTACATACTCCTTTCACCTCAATGATGATGATTAATCAACGGTTGAGTAGTGTGGCGTTAACGTGTCTTATGTTATCTGTTACTTTATTAATTGTGTACTGTTTAACTAGATATTTAGGTTGTCATTTTTTATCTTTCGCCTAACCCTCCAATGAATGCCTTAACGTAATAAACAAGGTATTTAACATGATTTTATATATAGTTACCCGGAGGTACCTACCGAACGGTCGTGACTTAGCTACAAGCGTTCGAACCCAAGTATTTACTTTGAGTGGATTGTTTTATGATCTTTCAAAACGGTAAAGGAAAATATGGTGAGGTGATCGAATGTCCTGGAATAAAATCTGTCATCTACAACAGCCCTGCTGCACCAGTGGGCAAATCTTAGGGTGATTATCAAAGATCGGAATAGGTAGAGTTTGTTTGCCTCAACTTCAAGGAAGTAAGTAACGAAGTAGATAATAAGGGAAGTATTATGTACTTTGTTACTTCCCTTCATCCCGTTAATCGGGTTGTGGCTGTTTGGAAAAAGCTCAGAACGCGTTCTGGCATTTCCTCATTGCCAGATCGCGTTGTGGTCGAAAATCAAACTCAAACAACTCGAATTTAGCTTCGTGGTCGTTATGTGTCTGCCACACCGTGATGTGGTCGTTTTTAAAACAGCCACGTCGCGAATTTCGCTTATTGGTCGTTTTGAATTTGCCATTTCGCGATGTGGTTGGTTTTTTTGCTCAATGAGCGTTTTCGGCCTTTCAGCATAACAATTATGAGCCCGCGTAACACTGGTCACTTTCCCTCACTCGTCACTTTAGCTAATTCCTGTCGAATTAACCAACCAGTGTTACGCGGACTCACAATTATACTAATATCTACTCAAGTTTTGAATAATATACTTACTAAAAATAATTAAATAAATAATAGAAAAGCTGTGCAACTCCTACTTATACTACAACTACTTTTCAGTCAGTTAGTGAAGGAACAAGGGGTGGTTTGTTTCCATAAAGAGCGAATTAACCGCTAAGCTTTAAAAACTAACTCCTTTGAAGAATTTTATAAAAGATGCGAGTGTGCATTCAACGTTTATAAATAGGTAATTTTCTGGTTTGAAACAATTTTCTTTGTAAGTTTCATATCTCTAAAGCAATTAGTTTTTTAACTCTACCTACTTTATAATTGTTAGCTAGGCGTTACCTATTGTAATAAAATGATGATGTGATTTAATACTCATGAATGGGGTATTATAACGCTAATAACATTTTAGAGGAAGTAAAATATTATTGATCTCCTATAACAGACCTACGTAGGTGGTTAATAGTTAATAAAAATTGAGAAAACAATAAAATTACAGCTCAATAAAAGAGCGAATGTGCCGAGCATAGCTGGCGTGATATTAAATTCCTCCAAAAACATAAAAATGATTTTCGATCGTAAAACTATAATTTACAGACGTAAAAATGCGCTGAGTTGTATGTTACTCTGAGTCTGTGAACTAGGAATATTGCATCGTATTGTGGGTGACGCTATTCCTACATATTTCCCCTAGATATTTATGGTTGGTGTTTCTCTATTGGTATTGACAGAGCTTGTATAACCAAACTTGATTGGCTATAAGAGTTTAATACAGGTGTTAAATGTCCTTGGAATCTAAAGTGTACCTACCTAAGTACTTAGCTGCTATTACGCCTAATTAGAATCAAGAGAATTAATTAATCCCTTTTAATTGGTTCAAGCAACAGCCTAATTAGCCTATCTTATCAAATTCTTAGCATAGCTATCATTATTTATTTTTATCTTAGTCACATTGTTTTAAGTTATTTAAACCTTTTATCAAGGCCATCGTTCTTTCCAATCAGATTCAATATAACATCTTCAGAACTAGCCCGTATTAGTGATTTACGACTCTTCGCACCTTTTCAGGTTCGATGGATACATAATTTAGAACACTTTTAAGGTTTTAAAGAAAATCATAATAGATCCTCTATTATTATTTTTGCATGACAACTGAAACTGAGTCAATAATAATTGTCAGTCGGTTTCTATCGGGTGTCAAACGGCAATATCGGCCACCTTTCTTTAGCTAATTCGATTTCGGTCAACATGCTCGATCAGACAGATCGGTGGGGGTAGATACCAGGGATATAGATAACAACAAATGAAAATGGTCTTCAAACAAATGCATCGGAAAAAACTATTACGCAATTTCCCTTCCTACCTGAAGGCATGATCAGAGGTCCCAGCACGAGCGCGCGGCGTTTCACATTTATAATATTTTCATAATTTAAGAATTTATTCTAATCTATGGGTGATACTGATTGTGCTTGTTGCAAACAATTTAACTAAAATTCTATAGAATAATTGTATTGTATTGTATCTTCGATTAAAAACCGACGTTTATTACCGCTCGGTTGGGGTAGGGCCTCAGTGCACACTTGTCCAGTGCATACGTGCATGCCAAATGTCTAAACTAAACAGTGTACATAGTGCTGGATACGATCATAAGACGGCCGGTAGCTCCCTCGTGTTATTGCGTTTGTTCGGGCTCGTGTGCGTTCTGTAAACACGTGTTTTAATCAAACCTATTGCTTCGTTTCCGTTAGCTGCGGCCACTCAGCGCTGCGCAAAGAAAAACTTTGCATGTGTTTTATTACGACGGATGCGGAACGCCCTCAGGGCTTAATCTCGATGTCGACCTACCAGGATTTAATTGTTTTATTGTATGACTGTGGATCTAAAATAAAGTTTAGTTTTGCCCTAAAATTGGATTTCCGTTGGAGTTCGAATTTGTTATCGGTCAAGGGATAGCATAGGCAGTTTATTTAAAATCTCTACATATTAGGTCGGTATATTTATTATAGATACATATTTACATATATCGATGCCACTTTTACAGACTACCTATAAGAAATATTTTACATGTCCAAGGGTCAGATTCGGTTTCAGACGATATTTTCACGGAAAAATACCTTCCTGACCTAAGTTCCGACACGCTCTGTGTCAGTGTGCGCAAACACGAGTTCTAGAGAGAGAACAAACGTAGACCCAGCCGCGCTTTCTGAGGTACGGAGGTGTCTCACCACCACCTTCCGAATTCCGAGCTGCTACTGTAAGATTCCTAATGGGACACTCGTTGGATTGTCGCATTAGGAATCTTACATACATACTGCCCGACCTGGGAATCGAACCCACGCTCAGCTGTCGCGCTTGCGACCAGCAAACCAAGGGGGCAGTTGGGACAGAAGAAGAATAAGAGCTATGGAGTCGAACTGGCGAACGTGAAGCCGTTAACTCGAACTCGCAGAATATGTTCGAACCTCATCAGTTTGCACTGATATGGTGCTGACGTGAATCCACTTTTATCACAAGCAAAAAGGACCAACCTTTTTGTATGAACAAGCAATGTGCAAGCAAATCTTCTAGTCACAATTTAGATAAAGATGACAATTTTAACTAGTAAATTTCATAAGGTACTAGTTTACCTACTTCAAATTTTAACTAATGTATGTTGACTTAACTTTTTATTGTAAATAAAGTGTTTTATCTAAGCCGGAGAGACGATCTCTACCTAAGGAACTTCCTACTTCAGACACGTTTCTCTATATAAGATTGTGCATATGTGAACCAGCGATTGTAATTCTTGATGTCGAGATAAATTTAGATTTATGATAGTTAGTTACGTAATGTGTGACAATAATATAATTAGCAGTCAATCCATGGTGGCCGCAAACGTAGGTAATCCATATTTCAGTATTTGGTTTACAAGGCAGTGTCGCATCCCAATCGCGCAATCTTTCCGTTGCTCGCGATAATCGAGATGAGCAATTTTATTGCGCTCGCAGGCAGGCAGGGGGCGCGGGAGGGAGCGGCGGTACATTCGATTAAAGCTCGCTGTACACGGAAATTATCAAACGAAACGCACCGACAACTCAGCGGGCCGTGAGAGCCTCTACATTAATAGTTTTTGTTTCCCAACTCGCTCGTTTCGTCGCAGAAAGGTAAAGTTTGGGCCAGTTTTTATTTCTTTTGTGAATCGTTTGTTTTCAGGTACCTCTCATTTTGAAACACTCTTTTGGTTGTCTCGTGTTCAATATTGAGCTCGTTGCATCTACATAATGCGTTCCATGCGGACGTGTGTCTATTGTGATTTAAAATTTTGTCCTTTCATAGAATAAGTTTCCTTTCAAGTGAGCTCTACTGTGCGTATGAATGTCACGTGGAGTTAAATATATTACCTACTCCTTATTACTGCTTGGTGGGTGATAGATATAGATTTATGTGCAGAAAAAATAAGGGTTCTTTTCCGTTTTATCTACTAAGGATATTTCTTAGCTAAGAATTTAGGATACGTGAAACCTAAGTAAGTACTTATATCAATCAATAAATTTTGTCATCGTCTATCTATTGCATAACAATTTTTATTTTTTATATTAAGGGCTACAACAGGACAAAGTTGTATTGATGCATAAATGATTAGTGAAACATTTTAGCAGTTGAGATGGATGGATGTACTGCTAGTCCAACAGTGCATCCACATACAAATGCACGTCAAAATTCAAATTCAGTTTGTATTGAATGTTTGTTCAGATTTTCCAATCGCACCTCGCGTTAATTTGTTTGTACAAATTTTACCGCACCCGCAAACGATTCGATTAAAATTTAGCTCTATATTCAATCTAACTAACGGACGTGTTGTTAACGCGAGCATGTAAAGTTAACACGCAACACAAAGCCGCTACGATCACATATTTAAGCGGAGTTAATAGTCGAGCATTAGTCCATCGCACGCCGCTCAGCGCTCAGCAGACCCGCTGTCTCTTTGTTCGTAGACTGCACCGTCGAAATATGATTGCACCTCGCAAACACGAATAATTGTAACACTGAAACTGAAACATCAATATGCTTAATGAGAGTTGATTAGCATCGACTACGTGCAAATTAGGTATGTAGTCTGTCAACGCGCTGTTACAAATTATTGATGTCCCTACCTGCATTATATCCATTACACACCGACGCTAACTATCCAGCTGTTAGCCCAGACAGGCGCAGACAGTCACAGATATAATTAAACAGCGCTCAGCTCATTAATAACATATTGGAACGAGACAGTTTCCCAAATAGCGCTTGTATCGAAGTGATAACTGACGTTTGAAAACTCACGAGCTATTTTACTTCACCAGACAATAAAAAAGTCATGGCCTGTACATTTTTAAGTAGCAAAGTCATTACTGTCAACATTTCCTACAGAGTAAAATTGTGATTTCAATATTGGTAATTGCAATTTTTCGTTCCCCATACAAACCAGTTGAAAGCATCAATCGGACTATCATTAGCAGGTATTTAGTCTTTCCCCGACTGCGGTTATCAGTCAATTTGTCGAGTGCATTTCCATCTGTATCCACTCAACGATCCAAATATGCCCTATTAATTATTTATGAAATTAATACGATTGGCAAAAACAACATGTGTATGTTTGTGGGGACCGCGGTGCGCGGATATGATGCGTCTTTTATTCGATTATTGGGGCAGTGATTAGCGACGAGCCAGCGACGTAATAATTTATTCTAAACCGGTATAATGCTGGTGTGCGAGGGTTGGGGCACTATCTATAACTATAATTAGCACAACTCCAGTTTTAATTGAGTAGCGGAAATACAATTTTTTGCAGCATCAAATCAACAGTTTATACTTCTACATCGTATAAAATGGTGAGAATATTCCTAAAATAAATTAGATAGATAAAATATAATGAGTATGTTAATGGTGTCAGACAAGAACCAGTCATAATAATGAAGTACCTACATGTCTTTAAAAGGCGTTAGGACTTTATCATTAGAGGCAGATATTCCGAAGTCTCGTATTCTGATGTGTTTTAGACGAGTTTTTTTTAGGCTGGTTGCTATTTATTTGTATATTGCTTTTATTGTCTATGTGTAAGCTAGAATGTTCGAAAACTATCGAACCTATGACCCTGAACACACATAGCACGCGATCGCCTCGTTGCTGTGCCATTTGGATAATTAATCAATTTGCCAAACAAGTGCCTTACATCGCAATTGAAGAAGTAGTCTTTGTAAACTCGACACAGACCTTTCTGTAGGTCACTGTATATCTAAAATTTTAGTATATGTTTGAAAAATGGAGGTATCTCGACACCTCATACATATACATACGTGTCCCAGACTCATTTCAAGTCTCGAGTCCAAGATGTTAATAAAAATACGTTAAATTCACATTTTACGTGTGCTGAGGTATTAAAATTATAGTTAGGTTCCGTACGAGTGATTCACTGAGTTAGGTGTAGTCATATCTCAGGCGAGTTCATCACATATGCATAATATGACATAACTGAGGGGTTTTATTGCCACACGGACAGACGCGAGACGTGGCTAAGGATTCAGGCGGCCGCTCATCTCGTGCACATATAAGCAAGTACTTTAATATAACCACCTTTATGACACTTCCGTACAGGAAGTTGCCGTTAATTCTAAATTTAAATTGTAGAAATAAGAATGCTTTATTGTGGGTTTGTATGATGGATGATACGTTATCCATCGAACGTGCGAATCCTTATACGTAATTTGGAAAGGTCGTTACATCTCCGATGATGGTTTAATGTTTGTTGCAACTGTGCAAATGTAAACTTCATAATTGAGGCACTAAGAAAACTAGCAACAAATAGGACGACAGTCTAGGTGCCAAAATTAAACCTTGAGTGAGTCCAGACAAACATATGCAAGTGTTGGTAATAAAATAAATAAAAATCACATTACTGACTGGTATTTTTTTTGCATGTTTAGAACCACTAGATAATAATATCTGGTCAAGTTCCAAAATTTATACAACAGAAAAACGTTAAAGGATGTCGTGGATTTGAATGTGCAGATACCAGACACGCATGTGTTATAAATAATTCTGGTTACTTCAAAAGTTTGTGCCGTTTATATTATACAGAACGGAGCTTCAAACCGGTATGATCGCGATCCCCTCGCGTTGTGCTACAAAGTTGTTCCGATTGCGTAACTTTTAATTTTTGCATTCACAAAAGAATTTTCCTGACAAAGAGAACCGATTAAAATTTTGACGCAATGAGCTTGTTGGTTGGTCGTGGAACAAGAAATTAGCTGCCAATTGCATCGAACACACTATTATAAGTTGGGCCATTGTTTTACTGTTTTTAGAAGTTGTTTGATGTTATATTAACTTGAATACGTTTACGGTACCGTTAGCATATTCAGTTGGCGGATTCTCATATTTAAGAGATAACATAATCGTTAGGTAGCTGATATCATTAGTGAATGCAGAAAATATTTGAGCTAGATGAGTGAAGGTTGATTAAATTTTTGATAACGGTATTTCTTGTGAGAATCCATTTGTTCGATTTATTCAGAAGATCGACGACTTGTTTCTTATTTTGGAGAAGAATTATTAGGAGAGCCGATCAAAAATAAATATGGGAGAAGAAGGTCAGAAGAAGTAGATCGACGACTTATTTCCCTAAGACAAAACGAACAAACAAAGCCCATTGATTTGTAAAATTAAAACGCTATAGGAGGCACATCGGTGTGTACGGAGGCGGACACGGAACGGGCTAACAAACATATTAGTATACGTGGGTAATGCTTAGTCAAACGGTCCCAGGGGCGTGCGTGATTGTGCGGGTGTTCCCGGGATCTCCAGTGTCCACTACGCAGCGTCATCGCTGCATAACCATGGACACTATAAAAACTTCCATAATTTTATATTTATTTGTATTTGGACAGCTGCTTCTAGCTTTACAATAAATTTTCATCCATTTTAGTTTCAAAGCACCTAGGTTTTTTTTTGTTTTCACTAGATTAGTGCCTTCATAAAGTAAGTTAGTGACCTTTGGTTTTTGCACTGACGCTTAAAAACTGGTAGGTTTTGTGTATAATAAAATATAACTGTAATGGGAAAAGATTATCTATGAGGATAAATGGTCTAGCTTCGTTTGCTGAGTGTTGAGTGATATAATAATTGTAGTGTTTGTTTTTCCCTGTTTTATCAGAAAGATGCCTTCAAGTAAGAAGCATGAAATTATGAACATCACTGAAAAGAATAATAAAATCTTAGAAATATAAAAAACAGAATAAAATAGTAGTAACTAGTTCTTCATAGCTAGAATAAAAGTACCTAGAACTCGAATAATATTTGTGTCGGGAGCGAGCGCATCAGCGAATCCGTCACAAAAAAAACACGGTCCGTGTTTTTTGAAGTACCTGATTTTTAAATGCCGTTGCGTGATTTAAGACGTAATTTTCCACGATTCGTGATGCTTGTGAACACGGGCATTTAAAAAGCATTGCCGCCTTCAAAAAAAATTACTGGTCGTGAAAAAAAACGATACGTCGTCGTGTGAACGGGCTGTAAGAGACGCAAACTTGGAACATTTCTTAGACATAAGTAAAAAAGAATTGGAAATGTGTCGCCCTTGAGAAAATAAACGCCTAGTTATCCAAAGTAGAGTTACTTTACGTCACTATAAGTATCTTACATACTTTGTTTTTTGACGCCTTGGAAAAATATCAAGAAACCGCAGTAGTAAGTAAGCACTTCGAATAAACTTGTACCGACTGAATAATGTAAAACTTTTAGTGATGTGCAAACCGCTTACATTTCACGGCTCTTATGGATGCGCCTCTAACGGCTTATAAGAGGTTTCGACTTGGTCAAATTCTATTTAAGTAGGTAATCGACAAAAGTGGTTCTATATGCGAATCTATGAATGGCGGTAACTGCGAACGGACATAAAAATGCACGTGTTTACCGACCCCGCAGGCCAATATCCGACAGACTGATTGCTTCTTTACTGTTACACGATAAAAATTTTATTAGATGCTCATAAAATGTACTCTGACGACTCGCGAGACCCAGTAGCCAATATATTTGAAACTACCCTGTAACCGACCTTTATAAAACTTAAGACTTTAAATATTGTGTGCTTCGAACAACCGTAATTTCCCAGTTTCTATTATCGACATCAATTTGAAAACAACCTGTGTACAGAAAAGTGTTACCGAGAACCCCTTTCACAAATAGCTTGTGAAAAATTTGAAAGCTGAAAAATGTTTTTCATCTATTTGAATTCGTTATATGTTTTAAACTAATTCCTAAAATACAAAAAAGGTCACAGCCGGTTGGGCGGCCCGTCGAACCGTTCAAATCGTTTAGTAAACACCGAATAGGTCGTGTACAAGTGTGGTACAACGATTTTAATCGAATGGAAACGGAACAAAGTGAAAATGTACACCTCAATTATTCCAACAGTCGCCGTTGGACAAATATTCATAGAACCACGTGGCCACGGGTAACGTGCACAATGCGAACAAGGTTTTGATGCAATTGTTAATCACCCTGTAAAATTGTTTGCATTTATAACCACCCACATTTTTATTTTGTGTGAGGTACCTACTTTGTATTGACTATTGCTATCCAGAAAAAAATGCGTAATCTTGAAAATCTTGGATTTTGTGAAGTTGGACTTTTGCTACAACTCTGTAGATTGCTGGTAGGCAGTGGTAAAGGCCCAGTCTTCCCAGTTATAGATCGTGGGTTAGGATCCGGAGGCACTTTACTTTGTGAACCTAATTTATTTCATCACCACTCCTCACAAAACGGTGAAGGAAAACATCGGGAGGTGACTGATATGTCCTACATCCAAAAAATGGTGGGAATGTTATTGACCGATGATTATTGGCAACTGTTTGTGTTTGCAATGGCAGCAGTCTAGTACAGTGCCGAGTTGTAGCTATAAGTTTATTCAAAGTTCTTGCATGTGAGCTATTGTAGGTACTTTCAAGTCTCAAAATTGCATTTTCAGTTATGACAAACGCGCCAATTTAGTGTAGTTTTTTGCTATTACCAAAACACGTTGACAAATGTATTCTATTAACTTACTATGAGTTATTAGCTTACTAGACAACCAATTTATCAACCATCGAGTGATGTTCATAAAAGATTGCATTCTTCAATGACAAACTGCCATAACGTCTGGTGCTCTATTATAGAATTCACTTACACGCGATCATATCTTAGTACTGTTGGTTGTATACAAGAATACATAGCCTTATTAGGTGCCATTGTAACCTTACAGCGAGAAACGTTCGCAATTAAATTAGACGGCTGTTGAAATTGAAAAAGTTAATGGATTTCTAATAGAATTTTTTATACCTCCGTCATCCCGCGGAGGCAGGAATTTGCCGTATTTTTTTTAAGTTTCTTTAAAATATCGTGGTTGATGTACCTAATGTTAGATGTCAATACAAAAGGTTTAATAAGTGCCAGTAATATAGGGACAAAAATATGAGACACTAGCTCTTGCTCGCGGCTTCGCTCCCGTTATGTACAGAAATTAACCCACGGAAACGTTACCAACGGCCTAACGCGCTTTCCGAGGCACGGAGGAAACTCGGTATGTATGAATGGTCACCCATCCACGGACCAACCCAGGCAAGCGCGGCTTAACCTGACGATCGACCCGAGCGGCTGTTACTATTTAGCCACGAGCTCCTCTTTTATATTTTAATTATAATTCTCTTTTATAAAGTCCTAATTAAACTGCTTAACCTAACTACAGCCTTAGCTGCCACACCCTGAACCTAACCTGAACTGGGTTGTGTCTTTTTCTAGTCCTTTTCTAAACACGGTCGGCATATCTAATGTATCTGATACCTCTCCGCAAACAAGTTACCTCTTACTGTGCGTATACTGACATTTATTACCGCGTGGGACGCATATTTTTCGACCGTACCCAATTCCAAATATTTCTTGGAACCTAATAATGCTAATTAAATATTAGTAGTCCGTTATTAACCTGTCTATTATTGCTTAAATCTCATAAAAGAACTCAATAAAACGTAAAGCCTTGGTCCGTGGCGTTTGGCCGCAGTTCGAGTCTCCCGCAATAAAATACAAATACAGTCGATTGAAATGCAGGACGAACCGGGCTGTTTACTCCATGCTGGAGCCGACTCGCTGTCGTCCAAGGCAACGATAACTAAGATTGCTTTTTTCAATTTCAATTGCTTGTAAATTGTTATAGTGCAAATTAAAAGTTCCATTAACTTCGACGTTTTCATGGAAATACCTCTCGATTGATGTTTTTATGGAATTATTTTTCGCTAAGCAACTTCCATTGTTTTATTTTAGTTACATAATCGTCAGCTCTTAATTAATTGTTGTGTTAGTATTTGAATACCTATGTATACTCACATAAGAAACACAAAAAAACTTGTCAAAAAATCGTTTTATGACGCCCGCACGGTCTACTTCTAACAGTATAACCAAATGCGACGTTGAACGTGATTAAGTAATATTTAGATGAAAACCTTCACGCTTATCAATTACCCCTTAATTAAGTCCGAAGAGGTATTAATGCGATAACAGTTAATTAATAAGCGATCAAGTACAATTGAGCCAATAATAAACCAGTATTCCATTCAGTGGTAATCTGGCAGAATGGCGATTAACATGGGGCTCACGCTGTGTAAGGTCACATTATTGTAATCTTGTATTAATTCGTCACCCACTGCAATTCGAAAAACTCGTAAAAAATACTAACCCTTTCGAGTGGTATATGGTCTTATTTTACATTTTTTTTTGTCATTATGATAACTATTGTCAGGTAAATGTTAGTAGTAAATTGTTACCTATTATTTTTGTATTGTATTTTTTCAGCTCTCCAAATGTGTTTTCTAGTAACAGTACATTGTTTAACATCTGGAGAACAAATGAGCTCAGAAAATCTTAATGAAATTTTAGATAAACTGATACTGCAGACCCAACAAATAGACGAAACTGGCCCCACGGCAGACATAAAAGGTTTAACTCCAGTTGATGAAACACAGCCAGGTCTGCCAAGCAATGATTCAAATATATATTACTTTAAGACGTTCAAGGCCCCACATATCAATTTTAAATCTAGCAGTGAAGTGGTACATGGAACTCGACATTCAAATAAAACTGTACAAAGTCTTGAAGTTTCCAATGATGATCACGATCCAACTTCAGAAGATATACCATTCCCAGGAGCAAGTAAAATAACTAGGAAACAATCCTTTGGAGTTACTAACAAAAAAGAATTTATGCCTAGACTCCTACATGGAGGACATGAAACTATATATTCAGAATTCAAGGCTCGGTCAGGGAAGGCAGACAGTCGCGTAAATGATTACTCATTAGAAGATTTGGTTAAAAAAGAAATAGTTGCAGAGTTAAGTACAACCAATGATAGTAAACAGATATCTTTTACACAAACCACCGGCCATCAAAATGAACAGTTAAGCTTATTGCATGAGTATCCAGAGATTATAATTGATCATATAACTTATGACAATGATAAGAGTGATAACACCAGGCTTCTTAAAACAAAATCTACTCATGATACTATCATGGATGTGGGAAATGTAGTAAAAGAAGAAAAAAACAATAAAGTACCAAATGTCCAACCTCGAAAAATCCGTTATAACATACCAGAAGAAGAAATTGAAGTAACAGATCATGATCACGACATACCAGAACACATCCGGCCAAGAAATTACTTAACCCCCGAAATGCAAGGCCTAATCGATTCAATCATACAAAATAAAGTGATGCACGATGCTCTTTTAAAACAAACTACAGAAAGTGAATCCCGAACACAAAGCCTCTTATTAGAGAAGATTTTACGAAGACTACCTGAAAAAAGACAAATGACTAATAATGTTCAATCTCTCTCTGTCCGTCATGAACTTATTGAACCGGCAGAATTGAAGACATTCTCCCATATACGTAGTTCCCTCGGAAGTCACCATGGGAATGGTGGCAGTCATCTTACGAACTCATATTTGAACGTGCCGTATGTGCCTAGTAAATGGGAGATCCACAACCGTTTGATGAGGAGATTGATGCGTCTGTACAGACCTGATGTCCTCAAACGTACTCGTCTTGTAGCTGACTTAATTGATAGATTTGTACCCAACATCGCTTATCAACCTGTATATTACGATTTGTATAAGAAATAAAACCGCGTTCAAAAGTATTCGCGTTTGTAATTATTATTTCGGTACCCAGATTTCGGTTGTTCATAATCAGTCACCGGCAGCTAGTTAGCGAAGTTGCGACTCGGGAACACAAAGAAGCTATCCGCAATTCGCAGTCTAACTAGTGAGCAGCGTGCAAACACGATCAAACCGAAGTCCAAACTGCGCTCAAAGATCTAGTTAGCTGCGGGGATGACTCCACTGTTCATTGCCATGTTTGCTATTTGCTTTCGTGATTAAGAACAGTATATCTGCCAATGAGTTCACAACACAGCCGCTGAAGGAGGTGTAAATCTGTTTTGTATTGTGTAGGTTCCTCTTGTTGCGAATTAATTAAAGCCACATCTTGGAGAATTTCGTGGGCGGATTAGTGAGGGGTCTGCGGTCTCTTCATCTTGCGTTAAATACTGTTTAATTAGAAAGTATTTAAAGAACAATTTCTGTTGCTTAAAAAAACTGAATGACTCGAGCTGATTTATAAATAAAATATCATATTACGGCAGAAACCTACTTCGATATTTTTAAACGACACATCAAAACTACCCAATCAAGCGAAGCGTATCACGTGATTCACAGAGGCAGTTTAATTGATGAGCCAGTTTTTTTTGCCCGCACGTGTATCGTTCCCGCGGGTAAGAGGGGAGGAGGTGCATTAATTTTTCACTGTTGGCTGTTAGCGGCACATTATAACAAGACAACTTCACACTCGGCGAGGGGGTGGGGTAATCCTTGAACGTATTTTCACGGCGCGTGTTAATCTCCGAGAGGAGCTTTCAATAGCGTTTCGCATATAGAAAAGTTTGTGCGAAAATGTTTCCAACTCCTCACCGGCGCATCGGGTGAAGTTGTATGTTAATGTGTTTCCCCTTTGTATCAGAACGGTCTGCTTGTTAAACATTATCAACCTTTGTGTTTAATATTCTATGTAGATAGAAGAGAGGTGATGCGATTTAGTTATTTGTCTTTATGGACAGTTTAGATCAGAATTTGAGAACAAAAGCAGCAAAAAAAATCTGCTATTCAGTACATTTTGACGTGTAGGTATTACAGTTTTGTAGGAAACATATATAGAAAATTTTCTATATGATGTACAGAATACGTGGTAACCAGCTTAGCGTCGCTGTCTCATCCACCCTGTATATGAGTTATACGGCATGTTCTCTTTTTACCTGGAGTTCAATAATATAATATGTCTTAGTAATCATTTCGTAAAATAGATACACTGTTTGTGATTGTCTCGTAGCAAATGTCGCATATTTTAAAACGTTTCATTTAATATTATTTCAAAAGTTGACTCATACCCTTTCTACAGTTGCAGTTGGTCGGTCCACAAACGCAACACTGCACCTAGTTCATAACGCGATACGTTCAACTTAGCTGTTTATGTTGTCTAAACTGTTTTGATTCAACATGAAAAATATGGCGTAGTCACAAACGCGCCACCAGGTTTTCCATTAGTCCGCCGAGTTAGTCTTATAATGAACTGCAATAATCTCGGATTCTCGGCTAGAACAAAGTAAATATTTCCCCGTGTGTGCAGCTTTTAAGAAACTTATACAAATCCAATTTATTTTCCATTTCCTCACTTCATGAAAACTTAAATATGCTCGCAAGGTAAACCACTTTGAAAGCAATCCTTTGATCGAGCTTATCTCTTTATGCAAAACTCTATCAAAATTTGATGCCTCAAATACTAAACTTTACTTTTATGATACTTGTGAAAGTTGTTTATTATAACTTTCAAAACAACTTTTAATCTGCCATGTTATGCGACTTTGACTTGCTTAGACTCTGAAGTATCGAATTTTTTTGTTACGTAATAGCAGCTAGACCTACCTTAATAATTTCCAACCGTGACTTTGACGAAACTAGACAAGAAGTCTAAGATAAGGCAAATTGTTCTGCTTATCTTTTCCATAAGAAATGCTAAAATAGAGTTCGTCGCTACAGGCGGGTTTAATAAGAATTCAAACGACAGAGCAGGTTACAGAGGCGCTCTGCTTAATCCGGATAAGCGAACTGAATCGAGAAGGCATCATTTCATTACCCACTATCGCATCCGTTCAAACAAAAAGCATCTTCTGTATGCAGTAGTACGTAGCAGCACTTGTTTTACGTATCTACCTTCTTTTGTCCGATGCACCCTGTTGTATACAACGAACAGACGAAATTATAGAGGCAAGTATCTATGGGAGCCATCAAAATAGATTTGCCAACTACATCTGGTTTTTTTTTCTGGTTTTTACAGTATTAACAACGATTTTGCCAATTTCACTTTCTGTGATTAGACTACATACTTAGCAGTTTATTCAATAAAATTGTGTTACTACATACACTGTTGACGTAGCTACTCCTAATTAAGATTGTTAAAAAAAATTGCCTCGCCTCCTTTTCGTGCATGGGGCACAATCATAACAGGACAAATGTATGGGTGTATAAATACTACGGCTTCACCCTCCGGGAAGATTAAACGTGAAGTAATAAATGTATATACATATTTGAGTACCGTGGACTACCGAGGTAGAGCCCCACAGTCGACGGGTCCCAGGCTCCCAGTGTCTATTCTAAACCGAGCGTCGTTTATTGATTTGAATTTAACCTAAAACTGAATTTGGTTTAGATAATTAATGGGCCAATCAAGAATAGTAAATGGCCACCTACCAGGATGAGATAAGGTTAACTGTTTTAATAACTTTTGGAAATACATAAAGTAAGAAAAAAATGGTGATACCTACTAACGTTTTTTTAAGTGGCATGCGGCTTACGTAAACAATATTTCGTATGGGTTGAAGTAGGGTATTTTGTTTCGCCCAAGACCTTATCTTAAACAGTGGGGTCAGTTTCAATAATTGAAACGCAAGGAAACAATATAACCTCATCTGAACATAGTGCGATCCGCACAATATTCGTACCCAAAGTGTCTGGGGGTGGACAGGTTTACCCTCAGTGTGTGTGAACGAGACGATAATTTTACAAAAAGACTGCAGTACGTAGCATTATTCTCAGTGTTTCAGTGGCTGCAATTTTTGAAACTGTTTCTTGTGTAAGTGACTGGGCTTTAAAAAACACACAGCTAGGTTAGGTTGTTTTTTCAACCCCCAGTTACATATAAGGCGACCTACCCTCTTTTTTGGCAAACAGACGGACAGGACAAATCTATAAGGGAACCCTAAAAATAGGTTATTTTGATTTATGCCTGTATATTTATTTCACCAGGCAAACTCAGTGAAATTAATTGCTGAAAAAATGGACAGTTAACTTAAAATATTGGTATTTTCAAATCTCAACCGTCATTATTTGACGGTTGTCTATAATTATATAAACAGGGAAAAACTAACATTGGGTGACACTTAGTTCAACAATAATTTTGTTTTACTGCACAAGGGAATCAGAACAATTAAAATAAAAAAAGGCATCTTTGAAAAATAACACTATAATTTAAAAAAGACGCGACAATACACATGATGCAAAATGTTTCGTTCACAACAGACGTCCTCGACGTTTGCGAGTTGGCACTCGAAAGTTTATGGATTGTGCATGAGACACGAATTAACTTAGAAAAGTAGTTCGACATACCGTCATACAGTCACACACAGCCGCGCCGCGCGGAATCACAAAGAGCAGAACATTAACGCTAGCTAGTTACTTATCTGAAAAGCTATTGCGAAGTTTTCAACACTTTTGTACTCGTATGTATTTTCAAATAAGTTTATAATTTCGCGCGACGGCTCTATTTTTTTTGTGTTGTCATATTTTTGCTGCTGGTACTTTGAAGTTATATTAGTTGATACTTTGACTGTTTTGTTGTTGGTTCAGAAAGAACGAAAGACAGAAGGGAAATAATGTTAGAAAATATCTACGTTTTATTTTAGTTTAAATATGAAACATTTTTGAAATAAACCCCTATATTTTTGATCACAAAAAAAGTATTTATTTACCGTGCTCCACAAAACAATCCATGTAAAATTGAATTACCACGCATATTTCCGTGTAAAATACTTAACGGAATCGTTGAACTGTAAAGTGACATGTGAAAACTAGGGTCGCTGGTTCACGACTAGCCAATTACGTCATATCCGCTATTTACAGGGTGACACTTATGGCGCATCGTGGGGTGCCCTTTGCGGATGATTGCGGTTCGCGTGCGTGTCGCATACGACGACGCTTTGTCAACAATCACGTCGGTTCTCCGTAATAAATTACTGAAATTCTACATGATGCATTTTTTACTCTCAGTCCATTTAAGACCAAAGAAAGTAGATCTATAAAGATAAATGACCTTAATTTATTTTACAATTCCAGTTTTATTTTACCTTGAAACTTTAATTGTACTCAACCGTAAAAATTCAAAAGTCTAATTTTGAAAAAATCTGGTAATTTAACCCGCCAGCTATGAGCGTAAAACGAGGAAACGTGTTCAGAGACTTTATTTTTTCAAGAGGGCATACACTTAGGTACCGCAGGTGAGCGCGGGTTACGCTTGTTTTACAACACTTTAAAACAAGGCATTAAGAGTCTATATAACCTCAGCTCAAATTCTAATTTGGCCCCCACTTCACCGCGCCACCTCACTCTTTTATCGCGATCGGCGCGATCGCACACAGCTCGCGGTGACGCGCGCGGGCACACGAAGTCGAAGCGATTTTGTTAGAGTAAACTACACTATTATCGGACGAGTACTAAGTACTTAATAAAATTATCAATCATAATTTAATATTAACTTGTCATTATATGAACATAAAATTGTACATCGCAAATTTAGTTTCAATGTACCTACTAACGTCAAAATGGAATCACTTACCATGTGTTAGTACAAGTATTTTACTATATTTGTCTTTAAAATCATGAAAAACAACAAATCGTAAAATATTTCTTGCTCTTACTATGTTATTTTTGTTTTCAAATATCACAGCGACTGTACTATTTTTGCAACAAATACATTGCCCCTTAACCACTACCTAAGTTTGCCGCTAAGTGACTGGACAAGCAATGTAAACATCACAAAACGATACTTTATTAAGTGGATGCATCGCAGCCGTGGCGTCATGCAGCAAGTTAGTGATGTGCTTGTGCAGATCGACTAACGTAGGCTATCGATCGATCGATAGGATTAGATCTCTTTGATAATATTACGTTTTACCAATTTGAGCAGTTCCCATTGAATAATGACATAAATTATTTCTTATCAAATCTGTCATGGAAAAATATATGAATTTAAGAGTACACTATTTGACAAAATGTGCCACCCCAGTCAAGTGCTGCACAAATACTTCCACTTTACAGGTCAGTGAGTAAACACCATAGCAGGGTTCAACAATACCTACTGTTTCAATTTCAATACGCTATGACAGCTTAAACCAACGTAACCGGATTTTTGATTGTGTTAATTTACTTAATAATATTTTTTTTAGCTACATATTGTTTATTTTTATTATAATATTTTCTGGACATGCAGTTTATTATTTATTTTATTTTGAGGACCCAATCTTTTTTTGTACAATAATAAACGTAAGATTCGATAAATTTCCGATTTAGTCAATCACTAGCGTATATGTAAAATAAATTGCTTTTGCACAGCACAACGATAGCAACCGATGTTTTTGTGTGGGTAAGTTGTACGGTGCATGGTATAATACACGCTGTGATTGATGGGATAAGGTTTATAATTGATCGTGTAGTACGTTCTGTTTTAAGAAATGCGGATGTGTGCGCGACTGCGTAGGTACTTATTGCTTTTTCTGACCTCTCATTGTACGGAATGCCTATACAATGTGAGATCAGCTTATACTGGAAATGTATAGTTTGATAATTATGTAGCCGTGGGTACGAATAACAGATCAGTTACATTTTTAGGTAGGTAGAAGATACTGACGAATTTACCGGAACATCATCTTTATCACCATCGTTTTCAGTACTGTGTAATCGACGTCTTCTAGAAAGATACATTATAATTATTTAGCTAAACTACCTAGGTACGTCAGTAAGTTCATACATTTTATGTATGTGGTAGGTAGCACTACAGTCGGATAAGTAAGTTACAGTTTTGTTTCTTGTAGTTAGATAGGTAGGTACTTTCCGAACATACCTATATTTTTATTAGGTATTTCTAAGCGCTTGGCTGCTGCACTGCGGGTCGCGGGTTCGATTCCCGCACGGAAGAAATATTTTTATAGCCTAACGATAGTTGTGAAGATTTGTGTTTGTAATCGCACCGTCTCCGATTCAGGAGAAATCCTGGAGTGGGACAACATTATAAAAAACAATTACTAAGTACTTACTGTAGATACCTATATTTTGTTGTAATATACATATATTGTCAAAACAAAAACAAAACTATATAGGTAATTTTTATCTTTTTATTTTTTATAAAAGTTGCCCCACACTGGATTTCTCCTGAATCGTGGACGATGCATTTGTGATTGAAACTTACAAACACAAATCTTCACATGCAGAAACACCTGCGACTCGTAGCGCAGCAGCCAATCGCTTAGCCACTGCACCAAACGTGTCGTATGCTGTCTACCTATATGTTTGTATATAAATAGTAGATAGGTGAATAGATACTTATTTAATTAAGTTTATCATATTTATGTTTGCCTGTTTCTTTACGCCAACCGTTATTTCCCATTGCGCCACACTATAAACCTAAGTACATAAATTTTAATTTTAAGTCGTATTGTTGCGTAATGTGTGTTCTGAGCGCAAGCGGCACAGCTCTCCCGTTCGAAAGCCGAAGCGAGACTGAGCGCGGGTGGCGGGCGGCAGAGAACCAACTTCAAGACGCCGATAGTTTAGGTATTTTCTTTTTAAGCTGAAAATAACAGGAATTTAAAAAAAATAACAAACATAAGACCTGCTTTATAGGTAGTTCAGTTAGTATGCCAAGTTTCATGATCTAATTTTATGTATTTTTTGAATACCAGCGGTTTATCGTTCGGTTTGGAGGTAACTTTGGAATTTTTTTCTATCGAGAAAATTTTATGGAATCGTGTTTTCGTCAAACATAGGACCTAGCATTAATCCTCAACTTTGCCGTATATTTATTTCAAAATTAATGCTGCAGTATTTTCGGCATAACGGAGGATCATGCTAAGCCATCTGACCTACTATAGACCCTTAACGTCTTGTAGACGCTACGCGCAAACCGACGAAAGAAAAAGACTGCATACCAGTTTATGTTTGCGGTCTCCCGGACTATTTTCAACCGAAATAATTAAAAGTTTTTACGATCGCCTCTCTAGTATCGTGTAAAGGATCCTACGACGCGCGTGGTAACTGTGTGAATACGAACTTAGCACTAAACTCGGGTTATTGAGGGCATCTCAAAACTCAAACGATTGTGCTACCGCCGGCTGTAAACCGATATGTACACATTAAAAAGAATATACCAACATTTTCATGTATACGTGTGCTCAAAACCATAAGTATTTAACACACGGGGAGATGTTACTGGAAGAACGTAAAAGCCCATAATATGAAATTAAATTGATATCGATTAAACGAACCAAAGGCCACGAAGGCATCGTTATTTAAAAATACCATAAGTGTGGTCCCATGCAAATGCCAGTCGATCAATTTTTAATAGTTCGCGTAAATATGCATAGAGAGGCAATTTATGTTTGTGAGCATGAGTTGATATCAATTTCGGCGATGGTTTTTGCAAAAGAGCCGTTTCAACAAGGTTAATAGCGGGTTATTTCATCGCCAGTACAGCCTGTGATGGCACCGCTTAGTGAAAGGATTCTCGGATTCATAATAGAGATATTAAAATGCACTTTTCGTTCGTTTTTCTGGAAAAACAACTGTTTGTAGTGAAAATATTGTGTGCGCGTTTCATGTTTAATCGTTTGGTGTCTTTTATGGACTTGCTCGCATAATTAAATGTGAGTTTTAGATAAAGTGGTTTTCTATCATTATTGTTTTAGTAGGTATCAAACTACCAAATAAACTTTAATGTTTTAGTAGGTATCTCTACATTTAGCAGAAAAAAATATATTTATTAATTTTTTTTTAGTAGCAGCTTACCTCAGCATGTTTGCAACATTTAATTAGGTACTTAGTCTTACTCGTGTAGATGCAAATTTCCGGCTGCAGCCGTAGCATGTGGCTTTTAGATAATGTACTGGTTAAGCAGTGATAGCCTTTTGCCCTGGCTGGAGGCCTTAAATTCAAGGCATCCACAGGATAGTCCGGTTAAGCAGACGACAACCTCCTAGGGTGAACTGCGAGATGCCATACACAAAAAAAAAAAAAAAAAAGTGATAGCCTAGAGGTGTGACCGTCGGACTGCCAAGTCATAGGTCTCAGGTTCGAATCCGAGACACGCACCTCTAATTTTTCGGTGTGCTTCGGTGAATGAAAACATCGTGTGGAAACACCGATGGGCGACATAAAAACTCTAACACCGAGTTAGGCACTAACTACACGATAAAGAAGAAGAAGATTGTACTGGGTTACACTATGGTTTGTCCTGACGAACATTCAACGAACTAGCTTGCCTAAACAGATTAGTTCAGGAAACAGGTTTAGCCGGTAATATAATATCTGGACAGCAAAATCGTCTTAGCTTTTCCTCCAAAAGTTTCCTGTATTATTCGGGTCACAATAAAAACTGTTCCCAACTTGCGCACACGTGTAGTCTCATAAGACACTCGGTGCACCCGCACTGATACGTTTCATACTTTACGACGCTCGGTGACGTGCTCGCGCGCTTTCCATATAGATAATTTTCCTTGACGGTTTACAGCGTCGTTTTCGCCCATCGTAAAGATTTTTAATTATATCTGACGAGGCAAAATTTGACCCGCCGTTTAAACCTTATGCATTCTTTGCACTTGCCGTTTTAAGGGGACCATTCCAACTTAATGGTTTACGTTTAAATAGGTTTACTTCACATTTCTTATGTCTTTTTCTCTATTTATACAAGAAAATGTGAAATATCACACGTGGTTCCGACAACCTAAACAACCAGCATTCGATGAATACGTGCAAACATCTAAAATTTATTCTAACTTTAATGTTGGTGTTTTACGGTTGTCACAAATCGACGTTGCTCCTAGTTCAAATAAGCTGATTAAAAAGTTGGATATGCAATCACAATGAACTCCCAAAAGTTTCATTTATTTTGAAAACGTCGAGTTTTGAAACGTTTGAATTTAATGTGCAACTTTTATTTGTAAACAACATTAAGGAAAGTCTGTCGTTGCCAATTAAAGATAGGTGCAGATAAATTACTTGTGTTTAATTAATGAGTGCCCGTGTAGATAGCAATTAGTCGACTCGCTGTGTTCTGAGAATGTACTTGTATAAAAGGTGGTTGATCCAATTAGAAGCGTGTTTACATAAACGTGTCGTTTACAGCTCCGCTCTGCCGATCACTGCATCTGCTGTAAACTTTTAATTGCGCGTCTCACGAAGCTACGTCCACCACATGCTACGCGGACTACGCGCACGTAGACGCTCTACGAAGCTACAAGTCTACAACAGTTCGCCGTAGCCATTATTGTATTATCTCAGGAACTGTCAAAACTCTTGATATGAGAAAAGAATTTTACGTAAAAGGTAACACAATAAATTCTCTCAATAGAAATGTGCTTGAAGGTAATTCACCAATTCGCCTTTTGTTTTTCCTTGTTCGTTGTTGATAAATTGTTGAGAAAGTTTGGCTTGAAATGCGGATACGTATATTTGACATGTAAGTATCTCTAATCAAGTTTTAATTTGGAGTTGAACAGAGATTCCGTCGGGGAAGTCATTAGGAACAATTCACACACTACTGGTAAATAATGCAATTTTCTCATCTAATTTTGAACTAGCATTTTAAATTCTGCTAAAATCTAATAAAGTCAAATTAGAATCCAATGTAGTCACGGGTAAGGGTTCGGTCGAAGTTGCCGCTGGTAACATATCCTTTGAATCGTGTTTAATGATAATTTGGTCTATCGCCGTATCTGAAAATAATGTTGCTTCTATTTCTTTATGAGTTTAGGGGTTCACCTTCGTAGTACCCACTACATATTTAAATTTCATATAATAATATACAAGGTGTAGTTTTGCATCCTCGTCAAATTCAAAGAGGTAACTATGCTAATGATTCTCGACCCGAATCAATAATAAAATGGGTAGGTTTTTTTTTAATTTTTTTTCTTAATATCCGAAATCGGTAAGTGTACACCAACCGTATTAAAAGGCGGCCCGTCTAATACTAGCCCTATAAAAGCGCTTTCATACACAGAAACAAACCCAGACGATTATTGGACAAACGGGTGATTCTCCTCTTTTGCGAAGGGCTTCATTCTGAAATAGTGTAAAAGTAAAACAACTAAAAAAAGCAAAGTTTATTGTTATTGACCAGGTACCGTAATTTATATTGATTATTTACGTCTTCCATGACAACCTCCTGAATTTTGACAAGGATGCAAAACTACACCTTGTATATGAAAACTCAAACGGTATGATATAAAAAATATTTTATAATGTGGTTGGGCGAATCTATCAATATAAAACATTGGTTTCTGTAGAAAGTAAAAATAATTTTCCTGATGGAACGTGCTCCTCTTTACAGCGTATTCCAGAAAGATGTGGTCATATTTAAGAAAATGAATAAAAACATTGTCCCAAACATTTGGGTTGAGTAGGAATTGAAGTTTTGTATAGAACAGATGATCATTTTTTCGCGGTCCCATGGAGAAAGCTAACGAGCCAGGTCCACCACCCCATTCTGCCACATGTTGTATAAGAGGAAGTGGGTTATCAACCGCCACGAGAGCACAGTTCAGGTATTTCTAATAACGCAGTAATATCTCATATACCCGCTCCCAGTGCGACCGTCGCGCCTTGCCTTCCGCCAGACACTCGGCGTCAGAATTAGACTGGCACGTGTATTATTCATCCAGATCGGACTTAACTTTTCCAGCTAATTATTATATCCCATATCCCGATTGATGGGACCTTAATTTATTGATATTTTTATGAATATAATGGTTTCCATGGTTTGGAATAGAATTAATGTATGTAAGATCGATTGAGTCTAGACTATTTTTTTTGTGATATTCGTTCGAAAATCGCTATCGGCCCTTATAGATTTCCACCTCAAAACTACAATCAAACATTCAAGCTATGTTCATCGCACTAGTTTTTTTAATCACAAAATTTTATTATTGAACATAAGCACTTTACTCATAGTACTTACTTACATATGTTTAAAAATGAAATGGTTAAATGTTCAAATAGACAAAAGGTCCCAAAGAAATATTTGTTCTTGATAGTAATAATCATTAACTTACGAAAATGTAAAAATCTACTTTAAATTCTTTATAAAATATATCTGGAACAAGTAATAAGTAGGGAATGAACTCCAGCCTCCACTGGGATGTTATATTCAACAAGGTAGGTAGGTATGTAATTAGGTACTGTCATCCGTTTCCTAAGGTCCTGTTGGCAAGTCACACTCGGTAATAAAGTAATACTGGAGAGAAAAATTATTTCCTATCATTTAGCTTTATCTTACTTTGAGAAAGATTGTACCCAGGTAGGTACACGTAAGCATAACTGATGATGATTTTTTTTAAACATGTTGAAGATGGCGTTTCCCGTCTGGCTACCGTGTGAGAAACTCCGATAGAAAAATTAAAATGTCTGCCTGTTTTATAATGAAGAAATTGTCTGGTTCCGATTGTCAGATATTAGTAAAACATTGACAATCATTCCTTAAATAATTTGTAGATCCTCGATTCACTTTTCGACTCCCTTGATCATTCATTTATTTATTAAAACTTTATGCACAAGTAAAGACTGTACAAAGGCGGACTTAATGCCTTGGGCAATTTCTACCAGTCTACCTTAGGGTGATGCAGATTCAATTCATTCTGTTATTGCACCTGCTGTGTATTGTCACACAGCAGGTGCAATAACAGAAAAGAAAATACTAGAAAATATTTATAAAAACATATATAATAATAATACAAAATATATAAAGTGAAGAGAGATAACAAGAAAAACTACTGCAACTTATTTCATTCATCATAATCATAATCATAAATCATTTATTTGTCATCATCTCGTACATATTCATAAAGCAGATAAAATACATACGTTTTTATATTAAATGCGTGTGTTTATTACTAGGGTTCATCAGTAAATGCTAGAAGCAATTATCAGCGTAATATACCTAGGTTTGTATGTGGACTAGAATCACTCCAATTGATTCCTCAAGTACTAATTTATGCGGAAACTAGATTTCATTTGTTAATAATGCATTCCGAAAAATCTAATCTGAGCCCGTTTAGTATTGTCAAGGGGTGAGATATTGGAATATTTAAATAGCAAACAAATAATATTTATAGTATTTATTCTTCTCTCATCACGACTTTTTTAATGTAAAATGGGAAAAACCTTGTTTCAAAATAAGGAAATATATTTTTTAATCAATATATTATTACTTCGATAAAGTAGGGTTTAGGTTTCAGAACAAACAGGCTTATGAAATTTAGGTATAGGATACACATAATCGAGGTTATAAAAGGTACAATTATTTTAAGAACTTTTTTTCTGCTAGCTATAATTATGACTGTAAACTATTGACATGACTCCTACGTAAATCAAAACGCTTCGTCGAGCAAAAATATTAGTATAAAAACATTATATTTATAAGCTAACACAAGTCGGTGTTAAAAACATAATTGAATCAATTAATAAACCGAAACATTATAGAAAACCTTTGATCTTTTGAGCAACGTTGTAAAGAGCTGCCAATATACATATTTCAAGAAACACTTAAAAGTTTTGACTGCAGCTAACGTAAAGGCAATAGTTTTATTCAATCGAACTACAAGTATTAGTAAAATTAAAGTACTCACAAAGTATCTAGAGGACAATCAATTGAAAAGTACATATGTATGTACGTACATTATTATTAAGGTTATTAAGTTGTATGATGATCTCTATGTCCTACGACTAGAATTATGAAAAAAAGATGTTTTTTATAAATACACGGCACCCACTACTTTACTACTACTTTTTACTTTACTTTACTAGCTGTTTTTTTGCTTTGCAATGCACTTTTCTCCACCTGCCTACCACCTACCACCTACCTACCACCTACCTGCTACCTACCTATTACCTACCTGCTACCTACCTATTACCTACCTATTACCTACCTAACATAAATAAATCACATAGATAAAACGGGATAGGACGGGACAAAACGGGATAGGACGGGATAAAACGGGATAATACGGGATAGAACGGGATAAAACGGGATGAAACGGGATAAAACGGGATAGAACGGAATAAAACGGGATAGGACGGGATAGAGGGGGATAAAACGGGATAGAACGCGATAAAACGGGATAGGACGGGATAAAACGGGATAGGACGGGATAGAACGGGATAGGACGGGATAGAACGGGATAGGACGGGATAGAACGGGATAGGACGGGATAGAACGGGATAGGACGGGATAGAACGGGATAGGACGGGATAGAACGGGATAGAACGGGATAGAACGGGATAGAACGGGATAGAACGGGATAGAACGGGATAGAACGGGATAGAACGGGATAGAACGGGATAGAACGGGATAGAACGGGATAGAACGGGATAGAACGGGATAGAACGGGATAGAACGGGATAGAACGGGATAGAACGGGATAGAACGGGATAGAACGGGATAGAACGGGATAGAACGGGATAGAACGGGATAGAACGGGATAGAACGGGATAGAACGGGATAGAACGGGATAGAACGGGATAGAACGGGATAGAACGGGATAGAACGGGATAGAACGGGATAGAACGGGATAGAACGGGATAGAACGGGATAGAACGGGATAGAACGGGATAGAACGGGATAGAACGGGATAGAACGGGATAGAACGGGATAGAACGGGATAGAACGGGATAGAACGGGATAGAACGGGATAGAACGGGATAGAACGGGATAGAACGGGATAGAACGGGATAGAACGGGATAGAACGGGATAGAACGGGATAGAACGGGATAGAACGGGATAGAACGGGATAGAACGGGATAGAACGGGATAGAACGGGATAGAACGGGATAGAACGGGATAGAACGGGATAGAACGGGATAGAACGGGATAGAACGGGATAGAACGGGATAGAACGGGATAGAACGGGATAGAACGGGATAGAACGGGATAGAACGGGATAGAACGGGATAGAACGGGATAGAACGGGATAGAACGGGATAGAACGGGATAGAACGGGATAGAACGGGATAGAACGGGATAGAACGGGATAGAACGGGATAGAACGGGATAGAACGGGATAGAACGGGATAGAACGGGATAGAACGGGATAGAACGGGATAGAACGGGATAGAACGGGATAGAACGGGATAGAACGGGATAGAACGGGATAGAACGGGATAGAACGGGATAGAACGGGATAGAACGGGATAGAACGGGATAGAACGGGATAGAACGGGATAGAACGGGATAGAACGGGATAGAACGGGATAGAACGGGATAGAACGGGATAGAACGGGATAGAACGGGATAGAACGGGATAGAACGGGATAGAACGGGATAGAACGGGATAGAACGGGATAGAACGGGACAGAACGGGATAGAACGGGATAGAACGGGATAGAACGGGATAGAACGGGATAGAACGGGATAGAACGGGATAGAACGGGATAGAACGGGATAGAACGGGATAGAACGGGATAGAACGGGATAGAACGGGATAGAACGGGATAGAACGGGATAGAACGGGATAGAACGGGATAGAACGGGATAGAACGGGATAGAACGGGATAGAACGGGATAGAACGGGATAGAACGGGATAGAACGGGATAGAACGGGATAGGACGGGATAGAACGGGATAGAACGGGATAGGACGGGATAGAACGGGATAGGACGGGATAGAACGGGATAGAACGGGATAGAACGGGATAGGACGGGATAGAACGGGATAGGACGGGATAGAACGGGATAGGACGGGATAGAACGGGATAGGACGGGATAGAACGGGATAGGACGGGATAGAACGGGATAGGACGGGATAGAACGGGATAGGACGGGATAGAACGGGATAGGACGGGATACAACGGGATAGGACGGGATACAACGGGATAGGACGGGATAGAACGGGATAGGACGGGATACAACGGGATAGGACGGGATAAAACGGGATAGGACGGGATAAAACGGGATAGGACGGGATACAACGGGATAGGACGGGATAAAACGGGATAGGACGGGATACAACGGGATAGGACGGGATGAAACGGGAAAAATGAGCTATACTGTGTGGATTATTCAAAAATAAACTACTTTTTTAATACCGCAATAAATGAAAAATGAAATGTTAAAACTAATTCACGAAGGGCATTTAGGGATTGATCTTCAAAAAAGTAGTTTATTTTTAAATAATCCACACAGTATAGCTCATCTCTCATAGATCAGTAGTATTTTAAATTATTTAATACATTGAACTTATCAGGCCAACCCTGATTTATATAATTTAAGCAATAGTTTTAGAAATGACTCCTTCATTGTTTCCTGCTTTACTAGTGTAAACTTGCCCTGTGACATCGGCACACTATTGACGATCATTTTAATTTGGCTAAGAATGGCCCGGCTAATACTATCACTATATAAGTCGGCATGTGGCGCTCGCGACAACGTGTCCGGTATATACATATACTTCCCAGGCTTATAAGTAACTACCAAATCATAACCTTGAATTTTAACATCATATGCTGTAAGCGTGCTGGGGTTGGATCCAAGGATTTCTTAAAAATACTTTCAAGTAGGTAGTTTGTCTGATTCGACAACGACACTATTTTTGCCGTAAATGTATTGGTGAAACTTCTCACTTGCAAAAACAATTCCCAACATTTCCTTTTAGATTTGTGCGTACTTTTGCACACAGCAAAGGTAAGTTGAGTCAGTTCAGTGAGCGTGCGAGACACATACTCAACTGGTCGCCCGTCCTGCATGAGAGCGGCCCCTAGGGCGACTCTGGTCGCGTCTGGCGAAACTGCTAACGTTATACAGTGATAATACTGGTGCATTACATATTAACTTCTTTAATTTCTCGAATGTGTTTTTTTGTTCAACTTCCCAACTCCATAGATTACCTTTTTTGAATAGCCTTGTCAGAGGAAAAATATGCTCAGAGTATTTAGGTATATGTATAATTTTGATAGATAGTTTACTGTCCCTAAAAATCTTTCCAAGCTTTTACGATCCGTTGGTTCGGGCGTGTTATTAACTGCCCTTACTTTCTCAGGGCCTATTTTCATTCCATCTTTGTTAAAAATATGAACCAAATACGTTACCTTCCTCCACACATATTCGACATTTATCTTAGTTGAACTCTAAATTACTTACTATTACATTATAACAAATTATATCGTCAATAAAAGAATCTACCCCCTCTAAGCCTTCGAAAAGTTGTTTAATCTTTGCATGAAATACTTCGAGCGCACAATATTCAACCCAAAGTGCAATCGCAAATACTGATATCGACCAAAAGGTGTACTAAATGTACATAAATCTGCACTAGCATTATCGAATTTAACCGACCAACATCCTGAATTTGCATCTAAAGCTGAAAAATACTGAGCACCTTGTAGCTTAGTAGCCAATTAATTTACTGTTGGTTATTGAAAATGTGCAGGCTGTAAAGCCTTATTAAGTGGTATCGGGTCTAAACATATACGCAACTGCCCATTCTTTTTAGCAACAATCACTAATGAGTTTACCCAAGGAGTAGGATAAGTCACCTTCCTAATAACTCCCAACTCAATCATTCTATTCAACTCGTCTTGCAACTTGGCGCGCAATCCTATATATACTTTACGAGGAGCACAAATCACAGGCATCACAGTTTTATTAACGACTATATGATACTCACCTGGCAAACAGCCTAATCCATCAAATAAATCATGATATTCAATGAATTTTATGTTATGAACTCTTTTTACTAAACCTAAAGCTAAACATGCTTACAATCCCAACACACTTTGACAATCCATTACAGCGATAGCAAATTTTTATTCGTAAACAACATTCTTATACCGACATTTTAAAATATAAATGCCTTTTATTGGAATAAAATCGCTATTAACTTACTGTCGTACCCTAATGATAAAAATCGTTTCAAGGATAAAACACTTATGTCCGCTCCTGTGTCTAATTTAATTTTTTCATAACCACATCTCCCATGAAGTATTTCAAACCAGCCGTCAGACGAAGTGTTTATCTCGGAAAGATTATACAATACAGATTAAAAAAATGAGTCACAATCGTCCCCGTTGTCGTATTTTTCTTCACTTATAGCTATATCGTGTATTTTCTTAACACTTTTTTTAAATTTACACATCCTAGCAAAATGCCCATAATTTTCACACACAACACTGCATAAATATTGCCGGAAACGAAGTAGGCTCAGAACAATCACACCTAGAGACAGTGACCCGATGCACCTGATTGTCGAACCTCGTTGAAACCGGAATCAACCACCCCAAGTCCCCGGCGGCGCGGGCGCCCGCGGCTGCTCCATCCACGGCCACCAACACCACCACGTACTCCGACTATATCGACTTGCACAGGCGCCGTTTCTGCTGTGCCACTTACACCCCGCGTCTCCAATATGTGGTTGCTGTCCTTGGAAATTTCATTGACTTGACAGATTTTAATCGCTTTTTCTAAAGTCAAATCTTCTGTTCTCAATAAGCAATCTCGTACTACCGAACTTTTTATACAACAAATAATGCGGTCACGAATTAACTCCTCTTCAAAACAATAATTTCAATGCTGTTACATATTGATACATAGTCTCGCCAGTTTCCTGATTTCTCGTAAAAAAGCTGTATCTGGCCAAAGTTATATTCTGTCTAACGCTAAAATATTCACCAAACTTCTTGATTAACAAAGTGACGTCATCCTTTTCACTATTTTAATCAAATGTAAAAGTCTCATAAACATCGAACCCCTCGGGTCCAATCAAATTGACCAGTAAACTGGCCTGCACACCACATTCCTCTTTATGCACCCCAGATGCTTTAAAAAATGATGATGAAGATGCTTTTTCCATTTCTTCCACGTGTCAGCCCGGCTGACGGAGCTGCCTTCCAAACTCAATTCTGATGGTGGTCGTGCGTGGTCCATAGTTATTCACAACTTTTCAACACTATTCGCCGAAACAATCGCAGCAAATCTCGATTATTACGTGTTTAATAATTATTTTCACCGCTGTCACCATGTAACGTAATGAAACACCGCAGTCTGAGTTAGCAACTGATTTATTATGTCTGCAGGTGTTGATATACATTTAAATGCTACTACTACCCACAACAAAGTCGTTTTTGAATTTCGCTAAGTCATTACATTTTATGCTCATGACAGTATGCAAAAACAATAATATTGATCTCATGGAATTGTGTTCCCCACACAAGTGCAAGTATTACACGAGTGCTGGAACGAGTTCGTAACGCTACACGTGAATCAGAGGCGAGTAATCATCGAAATAGGATTGTCGCTTTCCAATTAGCGCTGTGTCGCTCGTCCGCATCGCTGACGGGGCCATTCAAGTGACGTGACTGAAGGAAACGCTGGGGTTTTCAAGGTGAAGGGGGATTTTTAATGTTATACCTAGATGTAATCTTTATGATTAAAAAGGATTAGAGACATACTTCTTACGATATTTAATAATGCCTGATGGAGATGGAAATGTAATATTTTTTGAGATATTTAAATAACAATCTCGATAGTCGAGCTCATAGCTTACCTTACTGATGTCTCAATTTCCACCCAAGTATATACTTTAACCTATAAAAAGTATATACTTGGGTGGAACTTATATATGCTATCTTTCGGATTTATAGATGAGTCAGTACAGATATATACGTACTTACAAGTTTTTCTGTAAAAAAACGTTTTTGCAAAAAAAAAAACCGACTTCCAAGAAAGACACTAAAAAAAGTGGAAAATAACATTACTTTCGAAAGTCGATGACTATGGTTTGTTTCATTGACTTTTTTGGCACCGACTTCCAAAAAAAACGTTTTTATTTTACCCTTTTTAGTTATCGCATCACACACAAATCCTTGTCATGTATCAATTTCGCAATTTCTTTTACTTGGATGACATATTTTTCCAGCTATTTTGATTTAAAAACCAAACTGCTAAACCGATTTTAATGAAATTTCTATGAGACCAATCGGGAAGTAGATCCATTCAGATAAAAGAAGATTTTTTTAAATCGGTTCATAAATGACGAAGATATGAGGTAACAAACAAAAAAAAAAATACAACCGACTTGAGAACCTCCTCCTTTTTTTGAAGTCGGTTAATTAGACTCTCTCCTAAGGCTTTTTACGTAAGTTCACAAGACTGTAAATAGCACACGAACTTTTATAAACTTTGTCATTTCTGTATTTCCGTATTTCCGTAATACAATTACGTTTGATCTGCTTTCTATCTATATTGAAACTGATCTCATGATACAATTGCAAATGAAATGATTTCGCTAATGCGCTGCGCAAAACTAGCATTTCACTAATGAGTTATCTTTAAGCTGCTTTGTCATAACCCTATAGAATAATGGAACTATAAGCGTACGATCACAATTCGCTCATAACACTGACCTGTCCGGTGTTAGGGTCCGGACACACTACTGCCATTTCTTGAAAAAATAAAAAGAAGGTGATAATAGTATATTTATCGCAAATACATGAAAGTAATGTAAGTATTCCTTAATTTACATAATAATAAAGTTTTGTCAATAAATAAATCAAGAAGATTGGAGATTTAGTAATGTTTTACAGGTTTCTAGAGGTTGTTATGTGACACTGATTTCAGCAAATGAAAGACTAACTCATTTCAGCTCCTTAGAAATCTAGATTGTTCTTCATTATTTTCTTTCATTACTGAGGTGTGGAGTGCTATTTCAAAATATACATGGCAATGAAAAGTGTTGTCTAAGTTGCCTGCAACAACTATCCACAAACAAAATACATTAATGTTACAGAAAAACTAAATACACAGTTATTTCGTAATCAACCAGACCACATAAATCTTCAGTCGTGTTACAGCACAAGCTTTAGAAGACGGCCGACTGCAAATAACGACGCTGAACATGGTCCATCAAGAATTCTACGGTCCGTGAGTGTGTTCGGGCCCCATGGCGGAGGCGCCGCAGGCGTCGATCGGCCGCCTAATTTCAGCCGGTAATAACCGGTCTCGGAACGGACATCACAACCAGAATCTTTGTGGGAACCGTGCGTTGCGTCACCCATCACGGTAACCAGGGATGCGACGTGTATCGACAACATTTTGGAGTTGTTATTTTTTATCGATTGATGAAATTTTCCCGTCTTTTTTCAATGTCGTCTATATTTTGAGATGTTTGTTAGACAAATGAGGGTTTCTAAACTTCTCTTTGAAAGAATTCATTTTCCCATATATATATATATATATATATACTTATAAATATTAGGTATACATAAGTAGGTATTAAAAATCATGCTAAGATTTTTAATTATGATTTAATAAATTGACTTGAAACTGTCCTAATTAAGAATAATTTCTATTTTCAGTATAATCTGAGCTTTGAGTTTTGATTTCATTTATTCGATACAATAATTCTGAAACAAAAAGTGTCTCCGTTTAATAAATTGATGTTTTTCTTGAATGTTTAGACACCCCTAGGGTTTTCAATAGTACGAGTAGGATGTTTGTTATTGTAGTGTGAAACTGAAATCAATGACAGCGCATCGACGTTGACGAGAAATTGCTAGTTAGAGTTCAATTTGTAGTTTTAGAGGTCCCTCACAGAACAGGTATGCGTGAGCGTGCTAAGACTTATAGGCCTGTTTCTATCACCTTTGTCATGTTTTCGTACTGGCTGACTTCCATCAAAGCAGTGTAGATTGGATGTTCATTTTAGAATACCCATTAATAATGCCACAGACAGAGTGAAGAAGATTTCATCTATACTAATTTTATAAACAGGTAAAAATTCGTTTGTAAGTTTGTTTGTCGTTTGTGTGTATGAGTAGGGACTACTGATCCGATTCCGAAAATTCCGGGAAGCTACATTATGCCCGAGTGTGACAGGCTACATTTGAAACTCCCGTGGATTGTGATGATATACTTAAATCGTTTTTAGTTTGGACTCTTTTCTATAGGTAGGTACCCAACAGGGTTCATAAATAGAGGGGTGACGAGTGCCAATATACAAGATGTTGCTTTGCATCCTCGTCAAATTCAAGGAGGTAACTATGCTAATGATTCTCGACCCGAATCAATAATAAAATGGGTAGGTAACTTTTATATTTTTTTCTTAATATCAGAAATCGATAAGTGTATACCACCCGTATTAAAACGCGGCCCGTCTAATACTAGCCCTATAACAGCGCTTTCACACACACAAACAAACGCAGACGTTTATTCGATAAACGGGTGATTCTCTTCTTTTGAGATGGGCTTAATTCTGAAATAGTGTCAAATTAAAAAAAAACTAAAAAAAAGCAGCGTTTATTATTATTGACCAGGTATCGTAATTTATATTGTTTATTATTTACGTCTTCTATGACAACCTCCTGAATTTTGACGAGGATGCAAAACTACACCTTGTAGAATAACAACTTTCAATATTTTTTTTGGTATATGCCTCTAAGCAACTTATTGATATTGGGAGCCAACTTCGTTACATGAAGCTGAACGGAGTAAGTGGAGTGGAGTGGGTTTGGAACTTTTAAAAAGTTTAAAGAATTCTAAATGACATTCGTTTTTTTACATCACGTTGGTCTCAGAAGCTTTTTGAAATATTTATTTCAGGATAATTTCTGAAATGTTAATTATGACCACAAGCATAATGAGAACCCACACTACCTTTCTCGTAATAGTATATTTGAAGCAACCGTTTATTGTAGTCAACATTTACAATTTCACGCCGTAACTACAGCAGACGCAGACATGTAAGCATGTACATAAGTACTGTAACATGCACAGTCGCTCGCGAAGATTCACTACGGGCACACGTATCTCCCAATTGCAGGGAAACACACATCACACGCTTGATACTTCGACAAGAATAAATAAAGGACACTGCAATATGATTGCAAATACTTTGCGTGAAATTGCCTTGGAAGTACTTTTTAAATATATGTATATTATTCTTTATTTGAAACACAATTTCTTTTATATCAGAAAGTACTTAAATCTTTTTATTGGAACCACTTTAAAATTATGCGTAACAGAAGCAATAAGTTGCTACGAAAACTTTGCCTACGAATGCTACGCAGAAAAGATTTTTTTTTTTGCAAACTCTGTTTTTGGATTACTCCAATATATTAAATTAAAAATTAGCTACATATACACATTGTGTTGCTATATTTTTAAAGAATACGTATTTCTTGCATATTTTTTTATTTATTAGAACATTTTACAGCTGCTACGATTGCTACGGGCGCTACGAGCGCTACACAGCGTAGACAACGGCTACACAATAAAGTAAGCCCTAAAATACCCTTCCTTCCTTTTATTTATTTTTCAAACACGATTGAAAGTAAATGAGATTTTTTTTAAAGGATAAATATGCTTTGAGTCTGAATGTGGAGGTTAGGGAAATGCCAAAGAAACGATCGTAGAACTGTGTGAAGGATGATAAAGTTATCAAGGGGGTTATTGAGATAACCACTAAATAAGAAGTATAGAACAAGACATTCTGTGCTGGACCCAAATAAGTTCGGTTGTGGACAGGAGAGTGATAATGATGAGGATTCGATAAAACAACCTGTTCCAGTGATAGATTTCTACACAGTACACATAATAAATTTATGCACATTATTATATTATCTACAAGTTCTAACCCTGCGTAGACGCTTAAGGTTTACGAGACGTCAGTTTTCTTTATGGTAATGTCGCTTATGACGTAAGTGTTGCCATCATTTCATATCAGATAACATGAATCCATTCGTTTCACATACTAAATTATGTCGCGCGACGGGAGACAACAAGTGAATGCGTATTCATTAGAGTTCAAAATACTTAGATATATTGAGATGTTATTTATTGAGCTTTTGAAATAGATATTTATATTTGTGATACTTTGTGAATGATTTCATTTGATTACCTTGTTACTACAGATGATGTTGATGATGATGTTACTACAGGGATGCAGTATAGAAATTATTCTGTAAGTCCAAAATTCACTAAAAACAATCCACCTCGGTAAGGTGTAAGGGGTAAGGGTTGAAATTAGGAGTCGACAGTAAATTTAACTGCTCCCAGTCTATACAAGGTGTAAACGGACCCTTCTCGAAGCCGTCAACCAAGCGTACTGTTCATCAAACAAAGTAACGCTAATAACGTAACGTAAACGCTAGTAAACGACGTTTGTTTTTTGGAGGTGAAAAATCACGTTTTACGGTAGGACTCAATGTGATGCTCTCAAAACATTATGATGATGGATGCATTAAATAGTACGGGGGCCGTGTAGGTATTTAAAGTAAAGTTACAACATTGAAAACTTGTATTAAAAAAAAAACTCGTTGGAACTTTGACCTCCAATATCTCCGTAACTACAAGGTTACCAGCGATGGTCTAAAACAAAACAAAATATCACAATGACGAGGAGAACCATCAACAAGTCTTTCGGCTTCGCTAAGGGTACTTTTACACCCACTATACATAAGTTCAATAAAATATTATATACCCAATAGTTAAGTCACTATGAGGATCACCCATTTTATTGCTACATCTTATTTTACGTGCCTACAATCTGCCCATAAATTTTACTTGACTATGGTAGTCGGCAACATTCTCACTATCACAATCTGAGTACAAAAAAACATTAAGATCAAAAAGTTTCAAGTTTATTTCGATAAAATAACATACAATATAGGTCTACGTGGAAGAAGTGTGGAAGTATTTTTTACTTATCAGCGACCTCAGCTAGAACTTTGTTAGTAAACTTACAAGTTATTGGTTTCTGCACTCACGTCCAAATAAGTTGCACAATGCACTACTTTTCTTACAACTTCGTTGACAGTTTGAAGATGTTTGTTATATTCTAATATTATCAACTTATTGTCAAATACCTGATCAGAAATAAAAGCATAAACATCAGGATGTTCTTAACCACTAACAAATAAACAAAAACTCCACTTTTTAGACAAATTGTTTTCAGCAATAGACAAATCTAAATTAATATAAATATTGATGAGGCGATATTATTCCAGAATGGCGTAGGACTTTCTTAAACAGAAGAGCACGCCCTTGAAAAGTTTACAGTGTCACCTACACTTGGCGACTCAATGCTATCAGTCAATATTGTATCTACGAGCACTCAGAGAAATGCTTATGTACAGAAATACATAAGTATTTTTCATCTCTGCCTTTCTTTGAGTGATCAAGAATGATCAGTTGTATTCAAATAATACTACTGAACTAAAATAATATCATAATCTGCCTAGCCTTTTCCCAGCTATCCTATGTTGGGGTCGGCTTCCAGTCTAACCGGATGCAGCTGAATACCAATATACTGAAGTAAAAGAATTATTGTTAATAATTCATACCGGATTATACATAGCCTAGAGCAGCCATAGATATTTCTGTTAGCCCACTGATAGGCAAAAGTCTCTCCCCATGACTTCCTACTTCGAAATATGGAACTTCCTGTGAACCTAAAAAAAAACAACGCCCTGCACGTTACCATCCTTACCTTGTTGCTGGTCCGCCAATTCGCACTAAGCGTTTCCAAACGTCTTTTATTATGCTGACAGCAAAGGAGTGGAACTCTCTGCCTGCGTCTGTCTTTCCGAACGCATTCAACCTTAATCTCATCAAAGTTACAGTAAACAGGCTTCTTCTGGGTAAGCTCGCTCCATCGTCGACTCTGTTTCTGTCACCTCTGACCTAGACTAGAGTCGAGAAAAAACCCATCTTAAATAAAAAAATAAAACCAATGGTAGAATTTGTTTATTTCTTAGAAAGTTTGTTTAAGATGCAAAATTCTTGTTTCATAGTTTTAAAAGGAGGGACGAAAGGAAGGCCACTCCTGAACGTCAGCTACTCAAGCTTATTTTCCAGCTTCCCAAATACAAATTGGGGTAGGTCACTTCCCGAAATTTTATGTATAATACATAGGTAAAATATACATAAATCCAATAGGTAATTTCCATAAACAAACAAAACACAAAGAACATTGATGGAATTAAATACAACGTTACCTTCAAAGAGACAGACATCAATTACTAGATCAAAGGTTTGATATAATGATAACAGAGTGTGGGAAAACTTGAGACACAAGTTGATTACGACAGGACGGCCTGTGGGCCATAATCAGCTCAGTGTGTGATTGGCACATTAATATAAGGACTGGAACCTTCGCCATAAAACGATTTACTTATTTATGCGAATTAGCCGATATGAGGGAATGCATGGGTAACGGTAAATTATGGATTTAACGATAACAAGGCTTTTACTGTTGGAGTAGGTCTAACATTGAGGAAACTAGCGAAAATTCAAGTTAAAAAATGAGTTTTCTATTAATTGGACATCAGAAAGCTCGAAATAGAAAATAAGGGCAAAACTTACCGAACATGAAAATTGTTTCACTATAATCAACATCACAATATTTTTTATCTTGATTTTTCACTTGAAGTAATTTTCATAATCCTTTATCTTATAATATGGTATTTTTAGCAAAATTACTGCAGACTCGGCAGCGGGACACGTGGGGAGCGGCAGCGACGGGCGGTCACCATAGGCGACCGGCACGTAGGCGGGCCCGCCCAGACTTCTCACAGAACACTGTAAGTACGCTCACTCTACTATATTTTACTTTTAGTAACGTCTTCGCTCATAACAAATCGTCTGAAGCTCTCTTATACGTCACTTGTCTTTAAAAAGTTCTTCGCTGGTTTACAAAATAGAAAACTCCCAAAAATTTTTTTTCACTCATCAAAAGCTTCCGCTAAATAATTAAAAACTGAAACCAATTGAACACTTCAATCGGGTATTTAATTACAATTCACAGTTAAGTGTTGTAAGTTCTCTAAGTTATCAGGAACAGTAGGGCGGGAAAGTGAGGCACGAGGCAAATGGGCGGGCGGTGCAGTCTCGCTTGCACTAAATGCACCACCCCCGGCGGAAAGCGTTGCGTTTGCAGTCAGCGCCGCCGAGCCGTCGCAACTGCTCGCCCTCTGCGCCCGGCCACGTTCGCCGCGACTGTATTACGCGACCTGTAACGAGCTACCAGGCTACCAGGATCACCAAGGAGGTAAGCCCTTACATTCATTTTACTGCCTGCTCACACCCACATTTCTGCCTTATCCCCGTCCCGTTCCTGCTGAAAGTTTGAGCGGTTTTCCCTTTTATCGTTGGAATGTGGGAAAGCGTGTTTCGGTGACCCAACTCTCTCTTTCAATCTGTAAGCGTGTCGTAATTAACGCGGGGTGATAACAAGATAAACAACGATTACGCGTTGTAAAAATGAGTTGAAAAAAAAACGATTTCCGTTACACCATTTTACGCAAGAATAAAATTTCCTTCTTTGATGAATGCACTAATTCAACGTGTGCAAAGTTTTCACAAACTTTATTTCAGTTTTAAAAATCGTGCTTCTGTTATAAGAATTTAGAACGCGATCCGCAAGTTTTTTAACACGTTTTCTAAAAAGTGTGCGAAATCAGAACTACGAAGATCTAATTTCCCGCACTTTTTGAGTTCTATTTATAGCTTAGCGGGAAAATCTCTTCATAAAAGGATGTAAAAATATTATTAGTATCATTCTTCGTTCCTTTTATGAGCTTGCAGTTTTAATAACATTTTTTTTAGAACACGAGTACTTCCTAGTGATATTATTTAGGTCGGGAGACCTAAATTAACTAAAAACTTTGGTTTTCGTGGAATATAGTTATGAAACGAGTGTTTGATTTTTGATTGCGTTTGTTCTAATGGAAGATATTATCTGATGGGGAACATTTTGTATTCATTTATTAGATTAGATCTAAAAGTTATAACTTACGTAGAATCTGAACGTGAGCTTTTTTACGTTTACGGCATGTTTAAGTTGCGGAAAATTCTTGAAAATCCTGTAAATCATGTAGTTTAGTAATTATTTAATAAATCATCACAATATTTACCTTATATAAATCATTAAATTAAAAACTACTCCGAAATTTAAAAATTGTTTGATATGTGGAGTCGGAAGGAATTTTTACTGACACTGGAAAGATACTCCATAACTCCAATTAAATACGATGCAATGCAAGGTAACCACAAATTGGCACAAAAAAATTAGAACCTAATACACAACTAGATCATTCGACATACGAGTCGGAAAAAATATAGAAAATAGTTGTGCGTGTAAAATTTTATCGAAGATGAGACTTATGAACGAGTATCGATTACGTACATCAATATAAAAATAAATAAGTATATTGTTTCGCAGGAAACGCCTTTCAGTTCATGTATCTGATTTTCCAGCCACTTCATTCCATAGTAACGACTTCGATCGAAGGCTAGCTCAGCAAGTTCAATCAAACTTGAATTTAACATTGAGCTTTTATGCCAAGTGTTCTTACCGCAGCTATTCAAACAAAAAGTCTAATCAAATTTCATTATCAATCATTCTTTTTTTCGAGAACGACTTCAAGAAGTCCATTCCAATACAGATTACAGAATATGAAGATAAGTAACATACTTTCTCAATAAAAATATAATGAACTTGGATCAGCATAAAGTTGAAGTCGTTTCAACTTACTGAAACTATAGCGCGGCCAACATAAACAAACATTACATTCAAGTTCCTCGAGAGAATTGGGCAACAAATCGTCAGACGGCTCCCCTAAGTCAATGCCAAATAGTACCAGGCGGACAGAAAAGTGTAGAAGGTTCCATTAAATTCCCGAGGAAGGGCGGCGGGAGGCCCACGCACCCACACTCCTGACCGCGAAGCCGGCCCAGCACGGTCCACAATGAAAATCAGTTTTTCTCGCACCCGTCGATAGTTTAAAATTAAACGTCATTCTGGCTGCGGTTAACACTTAATTTGTACAACGCATAATGTTATTACTTTGCAATTCAATTTATTATATCCCTGATGCGATTGTTGTGATAATGATCGGGGCTCTTAATGAAATTAATATCCGATGCTATTTCGAAAGATGAAAGACAGTTTTGGTTTAATGGATTTAATTACGTGTAGTGATATTTCAGCGCGTGTTATATTAATTTACATATAATTTTGTCTTTGTTTATTGAAACTCAAGGGTCAAATTTAAAACTTCCGTGATTGAAATTTTGATCAGAAGTTACTTCAGAGTGCACTTTTAAAAAGAAACATTAAACTTGGGTGCGTAGTCTCCCTGATGCGACGGACAATTTGGCTCGAACTCAAACCAGTCCGAATTTTTAACATTATCGAAATTTAGGGTGAACTGGACAAAGGAAATTCATCCTAAGTACTGTTCAGATTAAGAAAACTATCTGATCAAAAAATAAAATAAAAGGTTAGTTAATTTTCGTGGATACTAAAACCAACTGGAAGCTAGTTATATTAAATCCATTTCTAGTTCCATAAAATAAAATAAAAATCTCATTGTATTGTACCTTTGAAAGAAACTAATTACAGAAAATACAGTACAGTTCAGTTTTGTTCGTACAGTCCATCCAAAGGTTGTCTGGAAGAGATCGCTATCGGCGATAAGACCGCCATTGTAACCAAAAAAATAACAATTTTTATAAAACCGTTCTGTATCAATTTTGGTGTACAATAAAGTATATTCTATTCTATTCTATTCTACACATCATTCTACAGGAACTCGTAGATTTCAAACAGTTTTTCGTTAAGAAAAAGATTTACAGCTTTTATTCATTGATATATCTCAACAATTACTAAGTAGCTCACTTTAAATTTAGTATGGGTTGATAAAACAAAGTTTCTACTGTATATTGCTTAAAGGTGCCCTCAGACTCCTCTCCAAGTCACAAAACAATGATACATAAAACGTAGGACAATTCAACAGTGATAAAAAAGTACCACCCATTAAATATAAATGGTTATTTTTTTTCAGTACTAAAGAAATGAGCATACTTATGTAACTAATTAAAATCAATGATACTTTAATACACAAAGGATGGGTAACACGAACCAAACATAGTGTGTTAAATAAATAAATGTATTTTTTGAAGATTTTTTTTAAAATATTAGGAAATGAAGTCTTAATGAACAAATGTTGTAAAATTAAAAAATACTGAATGTTAACTTGGCTTAATATTGAAAGAAAATGTTGAGGGCCGTGTTTCCCGCGGTTTGTCACCAACCACCACGTTTCAGATATTGAGATGGAATAACCGCGCGTATCTCCAAGAATCACTATAAATTTTTCAATTTCGTTTTTTTATATTCAGGTTGTCATTGCAAGTTACATCTGTCTTTCAATGACAGTGAAAGATAAATTATCCGCGATTTTAACGCAAATAAATAAATCGCTTCAGATACATAATTGATTTTGCGAAAATTGATTAACAGAGTCAAACACTTCAGACCCGAAATCGTTCAATTGCTTGATTTTTGCCCTGATATTTTAACGAGAGTACGGGTACTGAGAAATTGCTCCGACGGATTCTACACTCATCCAGATTTTACCTAAAAATACTTGTAAAACACTTATCATTGCCATTATATCTGACTATTGACTTACCGTAAGGTAGCAAGGGTTGTTAAGGTCAAAAGATAGTGCTCCATGAACCATGTAATAGCTCCATGTTACAGTTGATTGGAACTAGTTGTGTTGACTGAAAAGCGAGAAAAAAGGCTGGTCAGGTCATCAGCTGTTTCGAGTTACTACGCAGCTAAATGCCTTTTAAGACACGTAACACCGTGGGGGACTGTGCCCCTGTGTTGGATAAGAGCCTACTTCTTCTTAAATAGAGGAGCCCTACGCTCTTCTTAATATTAATACTCCACCTACACTACCGAAGCCGTCGGACCTGTCGCCAGAGTCCTTTACTTTACTAAGTGTTCTTCATTCCTTCCGTACGTTAACTGGAAGCTTACAGAATTTAATGTGACTCGAGAAAGCCAACGAGGAAACGGAGGGATCTTTATTGAACGACACTTTTAAACTTTCAAAGTATAATTGGTCAATGGACCATGAAAACCGCGAAGCTGCACTTGTCGTCGTCGGTCCGTCGTCAGTCCGTAGATGGGTAACCATCCATTACAAATCGAGATTCTTCCTTGCCAGTCTTGCCAGGGAATGCAAGTTAAGCCGTTTCTCCCGGCTGTTACTTGTAGATCTTTGAGAGTCGTCACTGTTAGTGACAACCAGTCTTACCAAGGAGTATCGTGGTACCAGTTAGTTGTAGTGGACGTCGCTCCATGTAAAATACTGGTATGCAGCTGAATCTGTAGTCAGGTGAGACCCCAACACACTTGAGAAAAGGCTGGGCAGATGATGACCGACGGGCTATGTGCTGGTAGCTTATCCGATTGGTTGTTTCCGAAGTATTTGCCATTTACCAAAATTGTATAGCCTTCTCTAGAATACTTATTATTATTGTCTACTGTTAAAATTCCTATTACATATTGGAAATAGTTCTTCTAAATTTATAGTAACTATTCACCCTCATCACTGACACTTCAATATTAAAGAGCAAGTTTCAATACAAGTTACAGCATTTCGTCAGAATAGTTGTGAACTAAACTTAAATTACTTTTCAATATAAGATCGAATCTATTGAAATATAAGTTTTCCGAACTTAATCGGTTTTACAAACATTGAAGATGAATCTCCTAATTCGTTGTTAAATTGATTGAACAATAATGACATCAGATTGAAACTAGGTATTCTTGTTATTTCCAATCGTAACAGTAAATCGATTTCAGCCATTATCGTCGCGTCGCGGTCGTCCAAAATGTTTTAAGTACTTATAATGTATAAATATTACAGTTTTTTTTTTTGTATCGGTCCTAATTAGTAACTGTCTGGGATTGAGTTTCAATAACAACTTGACGACAAAAAACTTTTTTGCAAAAAATAAAACCGACTTCAAAAACACAAAAAAGTGAAAAATGAGTTTAGCTTCAGAAGTCGGTGACTTTTGTTTTATTAATACAATATTTTTGCCACCGACTTTCCAATTTATTGTTGTAATACAAATATTTGCCATGCATTTATTTTACATTGATACACAACAATACATGTCATAGTAGGCAATAGGGAAGGCTCATCCTCAATACAATGGAACTTAGTATCCTAACCGTCGAAATTTGGGTGTACTGTACACATCTGCGTACCCCCTCATAGCATATAGGCGCGATTTTATGTTATGATATTGCGTAAACAATATAAATACAAGCAATTGCAGCAATCACGAAAAATTTGCTGTCATTTTTTGAAGAGTTCCGTTGTCTGTCCCCGAAACTCATCAATAGATCTATATGACATTTAAATGGGACCATTTCGAAATAAAAACCTTTCGAACAAAATAAAGAATTTTGCAAATCGGAATTATGCCCGAACATACATAAAAAATTGATGACGAATTGATCACCTCCTCCTTCTTGGAAGTCGGTTAAAATATCAGGATTTACTTTTGCTTTTTATCTTTTTTTTCTTTTTTTTTGTACTTTTAAATATTGTAATTGAGATGTGACTTTATTAGTTATTGCCAAGTGGGTATATTTGATCTATTAATAGGCAAAAAGATTACAACATTACAGACTAGAGTGGCTGTCAGAAGAGATGTCTTAGAAAAACTGTGATTCCATACGTCTTATATGTATATTAAGACGACATTATTGCCAAGTTTGGCACGTTACTTTTTTAATGACAACGAGCAGTCGCTCCACGTAAAATACTGGTATTCAGCTGCATCCAGTTAGACTGGAAGCAGACCACAACATGGTTGGGAAAAGGCTAAGCAGATGATTATAAGCAGTTGGTTACTGCAAGTAGTAAATAGTAGCAATAGGTTTAAGACTAATTCAATGTTTTTAATATATGAATAGTTAATTAACCCCACACGCATTTTTCATCATATAACGTATTTTAGGATCACGAGCTTGAACAGTTCTGACAGTCAAAAACTTAAAAAAAAGTTATGACAGACAATACATATGTGCGGACGTGCGTGTTACATGGCTTACAAAATCTGCATATTAGATTATTCTGTGAACGGACGGTCGAGGCGGCCAGTCCGCGCGGCGGGCGGCGGCCGCGGTGTCATCGCGAATCAAACTTTTACAGGCACCCCGTCCCCCGTCCCGCTTAAACTTTGCCTCAATTTAATCGATCGTTAGGGGACAAGCTACAACAGTAAACGCGAAAGGTAAACTGATAACTTCAAGTTTTCTTAGGATTTTTCCAAATTGCAGCTCATGAAAAGATACACAGACACACACTGTGTATCTTTTCATGAAATACTTGAATATTTAGTCATATTTTTATCAAATATGGTAGGTATAAATTTAATCAAATCATATTTTTAGAACTGTATTGATCACATTAAAAAAAAACGTAGATTTCTGATACACAGTAATATTTGCAAAAAAGGGCATCCCCATTCGTATAAATATTTTAAAACCCTCGACAGTTACCCTTTGACCTTGACCTCCGCGCACCATTTGATTTGAGCTATAAATAACTGTCTGCTGTAAGTCGCAATCAAACAAACGCCTCTTCTATCTCCTTCAGTGATTTTACACGTTTATGGTGTAGGTTGTTCTGTTTAAAAGAAGCCCTTAGTATACTCGTATTTATTACTTATAATTATTTTAATTGATTTTGAGCAAGTGCCTTGTTTGGAAAATGTTTTCAAAATGTTACATGAACTTACCAAACAAGGCAAATAAATAGATTTTAATAATGATAAGTCGACTACTACTACTAATTAAGTACTTATTGAAACTTTACAACCACGTCCTTAATGTTATCTTAATGTTTTGCTATCCGCCGCAACGTAACAATAGTCGGAGAATGCTCTCAAGAAGGGATGTAGGTGGTCCAGTATATTTGTAATCGGCTTTATGTGCCGCCATACTTCGCGGTCACCTGTTCACTGCGTCAAAACATACTCACAAATAAATATATCTTCGTCCTTTATATCGTCCTTATCAGCTTATTATATTGTATCATATGAACGCGAATTTTCTCAAGAGAATTAAGTACTCTGCTATTACTCGATTTAGCTACTTAAAGCTAATTGAATAGGTACTTACACCAACTTAAAACTATCGTAAAATGTTTGTAATAAAATAAAAGGAGTTGGCATAATTCAGTTTTCGAGCTTTTAAGGTACTTAAAACTAGACTAAATTAACTAAAAAAGGCTTTTTTGAGATTGTAGACAGACGTGGGAAGTAATTGTAAGATAGACAGTTCAAGTGGAAAATTACCTAATACTGTTTGTGGAAAAGATTTGTTTTGAAGTTGAGAATCCTTTACAACTTTTACAGTTTTTATATCGAGTACTAGGCGAGCATGGGCGGGCGGGAGCCACGAGGGTCGGGGCAACCCTCTCTTACACGCGCCGCCGGCATACATATCTGCACGCAGTTGCATAGTTACACTGCACCGGTGAAGGTTGCGCTCGTTTACATTGCGCCGCCGCGTCGTGCGTCTGTAGTCTGTATGTAGCGGTGACGAGAAAAACTTTTGAAGCTTTACGTAATTTGTGGGTGAATTGGATTGAGGCTTCGGACGCTTTGAACCCCAGTTTGCGGTTCACGTTATGAATTTACATTATATCGGGCGAGATTTACAGTTTTAAAACATTGAAATAGTTGTTTGCAATATTTTTTAGTTATCTCTTTATCTTTTATTTCACGGGCAACTACAGTATTTTCACAAGTTATTATGCCTTGTGTCTAGGGCTGTAGTTTCCTTCTGTTGTTGACCTTCCAAAGTGCCTGTAACGGTCTAATTGAAATAAATCCTTTGAGTTTGAGCTCACTTTTGCGTTTGCAGTTACAGTTTATACACATTAATGTTTCTTAAGTTTATGGTTTCAGTATAGGTTACTGACTTGTTGTTTATGCCAGTATTAATAAAAACATTACCTTTTCTTCTTCTTTATCTTTGACTGCCTCGTTGGTTGAAAGGTCGCAATCGCAAGTGCTGACCATGGGGTCCTGGGTTCGATTCCCTGGTCGGGCAAAGTGTTTTTGGGTTTTTCCAATAGCAGCCACGGAGTCTGGATTTGTGCCCGGTTGATATCAATAGGTTCGCCCCCTATTACAAGGGACTTTAATGTAAGTGGCGAAATGGGGGTGTACTATAATTGGGTACGCGGCCGGGGTTTACTGGCGTGATGTTATATTAATAAAAACGACCTCAAAACAGTTGTCAACTATCTACGTCTTAAATAAAACTGAAGCATATTTCTATGCCTAGAAAGACACGTCAGCTCTACCATACATAAAACATGATTTGTAATCTGCAAATCAATACATCTTAAATATTCTGGAAGGCCATTTGATGCACGTGTAAAGGGCGATATATAGACCGCTACCAACTACTTATACCTACCTAGATTGGAACTATATCTCTTGTAAGTTTAAAGGAACATTTATCCAATATTTCCGAGGCAAATTGATATAAACGTTTTATGAAGCGAAGAGAGAGAACTTACTTGAGAGTTTACAAAGTTACAGTGCCAACTTTGTTTCGTAGGCGCTAAGGGTTCCTAAAACTGGTTAAATGCAATTTGCTGCTCTATTATAAACTTTATGCTGCCATTATGTTACTAATTTTATTCGTATTACTTTCAACAATTAATGGAAGTGCGAGGTAAAAGCGTGGCACTAACAATCTTACACTGAATTAGGAATATAAGTATTTATTTTTGCATTCCATAGGATTGTAATAGAAAGTGCGTTTGAACTGCATTTTTGCTGTTGATTCTTTTGCTGTTTTTAGGGTTCCGTTCCGCAAAAACGGAACCCTTATAGATTCGGTCTGTCCGTCTGTCTGTCCGTCCGTATATCACAGCCATTTTACTCCGAGACTATAAGCACGACACAGTTGTAGTCTTCTATGAACCGCTACACAAAAGTGATATGAAATTAAGAAAAATAGGGGTGGAAGGTGGGGTGTTTATCGACAGCTGTTGAAAAATGATATCAAGTTTTCATACCACTTTTTTTCTTAAGTCAATGGTTGGTAACGGGGTATTTCTGCATTTTTGCTGGTAGGTAAGTAACGCCTTGCCTCATTGCTTGGCTAGTTTCCATACAAAGTGGTCATAAACAATTCACTTACGTCGAATTAGCGACATAGCAGGAAAACTCTAATCGCTCTCACGTGTTAACTTCCTACGACAATAATAAAACCATCAGCCCATTGATATCGGCAAACGACTGTAAAACGATTATATTGCCAGTTATAATGGCGGGCTTTGAAAATGTCAATAATAAAATGGGTAGGTATTTTTTTTTTCTTTTCTTAATATCGGAAATCGGTATGTGTACACCACCCGTATTAAAACGCAGCCGGTCTAATACTAGCCCCATAACCTTGCTTTCACACACACAAACAAACGCAGACGTTTATTTGATAAACGGGTGATTCTCCTCTTTTGAGAAGGGCTTCATTCTGAAATAGTGTCAAGTTAAAACAACCGAAAAAAGGAACGTTTATTATTATTGACCAGGTACCTTAATTTATATTGATTATTCACGTCTTCTAACAATGACAACCTCCTGAATTTTGACGAGGATGACCTTGTATACATACGTGTTGAATTGACCTTTTAAAAAGAGCTTTCATGCAGAAACTTGAATAAAGGACACTTTAAATTAAGAATACATAGTAGATAGAAAGGGTCGTTCTTGAAAACGAGGACAATGCAAAATCAATCTTATTTTATCCAATCCTATCTCACTCACTTGGTTTAAGCGTGGTTCCTTTAAACCTTTTTTTAATGTGGAATCCCTCCTGGACCCTTCGGCGAAGATTGAAGCTCGCCGGTACAGGCATCGTGATCTGTAGTGGGAAGCAGGAAAACTTTTCTAGTACTAACCGAAATAATTCTTAGGGGAAGAATATAATAAGAATGATAAATGTTCATTGATCCAATAATTTCAAATTACATACAAGAGCTTAACAAACTAGAATTATAGATAGGTAAATAGTAAATCCGTGATCAAAATCATGTGTATAAAACTGTTGTAGGTATCTATGGGTTAATTATACTTAGTTGAGACGTTAGAACCTCAAACTCGGCAAAGAATGGCCGTATCTTAGGAGTCTATAGATTCCTCCTAAATAACAGTGTTTTACTTACCTACACTAATTTACAACATTAAGGTATATTGTTATAAGTTGGATTTTAAACTTAATATTAGTGCCTTTTTTTATTTACAACAAAACTACGATGAAGTTATAGATGACAGTAAGAAGATTTTCAATCGCTTCATATGTTAACTGCTGTAACCTAACTAATCCTAGTTTTTAAATGGAATTTGGTGAAGGTGTACTTATTAAATGTTGAGTTTTTTTTTATTGTAGAGACGTGAGCGAGAGATTTATGGCACTAAGCCTTAAACTGATTTATATCTCAATCTTCTACTTGTTAAAAATCGTAAATTCGCTGACAGACAAAACACAGCCTAAATCTGTAAGTCTAGAAGCATGCATATTGACATAAAGTTCTTTATAATTAAGTATACATAAGGATTTTTGAAAATTCATCCGTTAAGGGGTTTAAATAGGGTATGAAAGTTTGTTCGTCACGTACGCCGATGGAAAATCCTATTGGGCACATGACTTGTATTCAATAATACAGCCAACGACTAGTTGACATAGGCAGAAACCGTATGGACATCCATAGATATTAGAATAACTATTTATAAAATAATTCTGTAGATAAACGAATAATGATTGGAATAACATGCTACTGCTAACTGCTTAATTATTGATTGCTGAACGGATGTCAGACAGGTCAGCTTTCCTCATTAATTCTCGTTTATTTATGGACTATGGTGTACAAGTTATTTTTAGGGTTCGGTAGTCAAACGAATCCCTATAGTTCGGTACGTCCGTCTGTTTGTGACAGCCTTTTACTCGCTGACAGTAAGAGTTATGAAATTAAAATGTCTATGAAGGAATCACATGGAAATGTCAGAGGCAATGCATAGGTTCTTCCTTACTTTTCACTTTGAACATCTAGTAGGATTCATCTATCCCTTCTGCTAGAGTTACTTGCTACTCTTGAACGTGAGTCTACGACACTGTAGGTAAGTAAAGTTTACTTAGCCGTAGGTACCTATTGACTACGGAACCCGACCCTGCGCGTGGTCTTGCTATTGGCCGGTTTTTTATGTTGTCAATCGAGTTAACTTAAGTAAGTACCTTTGCATTGTACAGAAGACATTGATTAATATTTTAACAGCTGTGCTAATTGTTACCACAGAGCTTTTAGTAGAGCACAGAACTTTGTTAACGGTTTGTTAAAAAGGCCACTTTCTTTTTTTAACATATACTTCGGTATGCTACCTACTGTGAAATTGCTGATGGAAAAACCCCTACTTTTACTTTCTTTTTTATTTGTGGGAATATACATTTGTAGGGGAACATTAAGGGTTACCTACATATGTCGCTTTCCATCAGGTCATATTCACCTTTGTATTCACCTTAAACAGAGCTCTTGGGAACCCAACTGATACACGTAGCAAACCCTTTGGGTTTGGAGACTGTTCAACTTCCCCGAGACCCTCGCTTCCTTACCGACGGGTCAGGTCCGTTGACGGGGTGATGGAGGAACAGCTGATATTTTTTTGCGATTTCTAGTGCCATAGTAACCATGGGGTTTGTTGTCTGTTGAGAAGATTGTTAGGGTTCTTCTGAACCGGCAACAAACTCCATGGTTACTATCTAATGATACATGATTGCTATCTGATGGAGAATCTATAGGACCCGACCAACTGGAACCGTGCACCTATTTTTTGACGTTACATAAGTGCCCATATAATAAAATTTACCTCGTTTGAGGGCTTTGATTTATTTCAGTTATAACAGCAGTTATCGGTCGACTTCCTCACTTCCTCGTTAGTCTACTGCTGAGAGTCTTGAGAATCGAACCCTACACCTTAAGGGTGTAGGGTTCGATTCTCTGGTCAAGCAAAGTGATGAGGTTTAGCCCTCAGGAATTTTTTCGGTCGCAGACCGGAATTTAAATTCGAGCCTGGTTGATGGTAACAGGTTCACCCCCGTCACATGCGACTTAATTAATATACCGGCAAATGCAAATTTTGGTCTAGTAGCTAATAATAGAAATAGAATTCCCTTTCTAAAATTCCTTTTAAGGAAAAAAAAAATTGCAGCAAAATTCGAAATAACATGAAAGAAACGAAACGACACTTACAACAAATCCTTTGCAACGATTGCTTGACAGGTATGTAGTCTAAAAATATTTTCGATCGATAAAGCAGTGTTCTATACATAATATCTGTATGTTGTAATCGACGTGAATTGCTTTATTAGTTATAGTTTTTTTGCAAAGACAGAATCGCGGTCCGTACTCCAAGAAGTTTACGTACCACATTCTTGATTCACGTTCTTGGGGACTTGTTCAAGACTATCTGTCCCGAGATGTAAGAAATTCGATCTATAGTCAAGTTGTGAGCCAGAATACCTACCTCGTCCGGTAAAGCCACGATTGTTTCAATTTTCCCGCCGCATACTTCGCGCCAAGTAACGAAACTTTCGCAAACATCCCCTCGGTAGGGACCACGGTATTAACCGCAAATTGTTGTACTTAAACATGGGTATTATTGTTTAGATATTAGAGCTTAAGTTTCTGCATAATAGTAAGGTTATATTTTAAGACGAAGGCTAGCTTTTGCTTTGCAGATTGTATAATATTGATATGTCACATGTTAACATTGCCATTTAGAAAACAACAAAATGATTAAGATAAGCAGGCATTGATCAAGTAACCAATCACCAAGCAAGTTAGCTCCATACTAGTAACTAAATACATAAGTCTACTTACCTAATTTTGAATAATATACGTTTGACAAAGCTAGTCGATTCACAAATTCTAAAATAGTTATTGGGTATTAGTGCAGTTCAACACCAAGTTATTGCTGAGCTTGAGAGCAGTAACAAAAAAACACATCAAAGCAACTGCAATGAAACCGACGCGACGCGACGCTGTGAAACGAGTTTTTTTTGTCACTTTTAATATTATTATTATAAAATTAAATCCAGATGAAATTTTTCTAACATATCATCTGACGAACTAGGACCGTGAGAATAACATAAGTATTCGTTACTTTTATGAAAACAAAAAATACATTACTGCACTGTACTGCATTTTTTTCTTAGCATTTTTATCATAAGGCCTACTAAATTATTATGTCCATAAGAGCGGTTGACAGAATGTAGCCTTTATTTTTAATTAGTTATAAATAATATTTAAACACAACTACAAAAGCGTCAAGCATAGAGTTTACCCATGTTGTAATATTGATGAACCTTTGTTTAGAACTACAACAATTCACTCAAAGCAGGACGGAAAGTTGGAATACAAACAATTTTGGAAAGGAACCGAATATCGTTGATTTATCCTTACATACGAATCGAACCGAACCGTTCTAATAAGTAGTAAAGCTTTAGTATACGTATAATACAATGCAAACTGATAGGTTATACCTATAAATATAAATAGAGGACATTCAAACAGTAATTTAGTCTCACAGACTAAAGGAAGTGCCTACTGCCTAGGTTTGACCTACTTTAGAGTGCCGATCAGTAATTAAAATAAATATTTATTTAATTAACAGTATTTCGACACAGTTTTGGCTTCCGTTAGTAAGTCGTCTAGCGGTACATGTTGCACAACGGCAGTATCGGCCTTTAACTCATAAGTGTAAAGTATTATACCTATACGTGTTTATGTATCATAGAACGGTATCCTCGAAACAGATTAACATTCTCCTTCTTCTTTATCGTGTGGTTAGTGCCTGACCTGGTGTCAGAGTTTTTATGCCGTCCATGGGTCTCTGACTTGGCTTTATATGCCGTCGAGAAATATCTTACATGCATGCATTCGGTTTCCTCACCGAAGCAAGTGATAATTATACAATACGCTCATGATTCCGAAAAGTCAGAGGTGCATGTATTGGGTTCTAAAGAGACCTATGACAGACGATGTTTTACAGAAACCCATTTTTTTTAACATTTATGTCATTAACCAGTACTGACTTTGAATATTTATACTGAATATCGTTGGACACAGAATAGCTAAACAAGATACAAATTACAGAAAAGCAAAGGCGGGCAAGTAAATGAGCGAAGAGGCGTGCCGCTGGGTAATACGCGCGGGCGCAAGCGGCCGGCATGATCGTTTCAAAATAAGGCCGGCCTTGCTTTGGGCCGCCGCGCGCCGGGTCGGCTTAGGTGTGTTGATTCGCAGACCACAAAGTCAAATTACATCATTTTAATATCAAAGCATTTTTACAATATTTACATTATTTACTTACTATACAGACCTAAAATAGTAAAAAATATGTACATGTATCAAAAACAGAAAAGAATTAAAGGGCGTCAAAAAATTATTTAATATAGTATCCAAAATATAATAACTGGCTTTTGCCCGTGGCTTTGCCCGCGTGAAGGACGGGAATTATCCCATAGGAGTGTACTGTCGGAATAAAGAGTCTATGTCCTAACGCAGGTCTTTCGTCTATCTGCCAAATCTGTTCAGACGTTTTAGGTGTATCTGGCGAAATGTGGTTATACAATGAATGGTGCACCCATATTAGATAGTAAAAAGTTAATGAATTAATTAATTAATCCTCGACGTGTTAACTGGTCATGGTTACTATGATAGAGTTAGTAGTGGATAGGTAAGTACCCTAAGTTTATAAGTCCATAGAAGATAACGTTGGAAATTTCATAAGAGGCAACCGGCTTGAAGGCGGGTAAAATATTTCCCTATGTGTAAAAGCAGAAAATTGGTGCCTCTGGTCCACAGCATAGACCATTCCTGCCAACTTTTAGTTTTGTTATTATACAATGACTAAAAACCATTTTGTAAGAAATATTTTAGGGCATTATATTAATTTAGTTGTGGACACAAGCGTTTCCTAAACATAATCATAATTTTAGAATCAAGGTTAGATATGTTTACATTATTTTGTAAAAAAAAAACAGATTTTAAATGGTTTTATTATAACCAAGACGACTAAATTCAAAACGTCGTCAATATTTTTTATCTTTCATAGAACTAACTCCTTATTTATGGATGCTTTAACGCGTTATTTAAACTAAAGAAACAGGAATGTGTATCTACATAATTATTATTATTAACAAATACGCTCAGTCTGTCTTTCCGCATTGTTCTACTACACTTTACAGCTGATTTTAGGTGATTCATTTTTAATTGATTGTTTATGATTTTAGGTGTTTACCACCATTTGGAGCATATATTCCGAAAGTAAAAGTAATATGTGTATAATACATTACTAAAAAACTTACTCATAACAAATATACCAAGTTGTAAAAACTGTTTAGCAAACTCATAATGCCACCACTAGTGATTTTGATAAAGTTTTATTACAAAACTTTTTTGTCACCCCTACTACATTTGGCCGACAATTGAACCTACTGTGACCTAGTAATTAGTTGTTATTAGGTACACCAATTAGGAAGTTAGAGCACAGTTAGAGCACACAGAGTGCCAGTCCCAGACTCCGAGTAAGGTTCAATCAAGTTGTGGGTATGTAAGCTGGAAAACATCACAACGCACCCACATTAAAAGCCTCGAATTCATTCTCTGAATAATTGGAATAGTGATAATTACACAAGTTAATCGGAATATTATTTTAAAATGCTACGAAACTAAATTATATCAATGAAATTCAACTTTTATGCATTAACATGAAAACATTAATATTCTGCTGCATTTATTTTTTATATGGATTTATTAACCGGACCCGGACTCGCACAGTAAGCAAGTAGATAAGACCTGATAGTGTGGTTACAAAAGAAGTTTCAAGAATAAATGAAAAAAAAATCGTTTTTCATTTATCTTTGTTACGGACTTCGTTGATTCTTCGAAGGTAGTTAGCGGCATAAGTCGCCCACAAACGTCTAACCACGGCGGGAAAGCGAGATACTTGACAACGATGTAATTCACAAAAGTCGCTGGTCACAAAGTTGTGCGTATGATCCCTACGAAGTTTCAGGCTTGAAACATATGAGCAGAACATTTTTTTTTCAAACAAAGGCACCTCCACCATAAGTCCTAGCTCTTTAAATTCACTACAGCCACAGTTTTACAAACGTAGGTGACTCGTTTCAATGACAGCAAAGAGCCGTCACTTACAGAATGCATGAACTTTTATGCACCTAAAGCCTTCTGACTTTTGCTCAATACATCATGGGCCAAGCTCCAAAGACTCAGCATGTATCTGAGCATAGCAATACTTACATATTTTTTCCATGGGGTTAAGCAGCTACTACAGAACGCCACCACCACCTGCTGCGATCCCAACACACTTTTTGCTTCATCCGCGTTCACACATCTGGTCATACAAGCACACCGCGCCGATTGCGAGTACTGCCTACGCATCAGACGTTTCTATAGAACGCCTCTAATATGGCATGAAAGTAACGAACTTTCTCATCATTTTCCAGGAATTTGCACACCTCGTCGTCAACCATCCATATTAATACCTTACCCTATTGACATCTTCCCGCCTCATGTTACGTACAATGATAATATCAGTCTGTTCGATCCTCAATTATCTTCTACAGACTAATTTGGAACGTGTAACATGTAGTGAATCGACAATATCGTGATACATCTGTTACTGTAACTAGCTTTGATTGAGAAGCTTGGTTCTAGAGTCTCTTTGACTCTCGAATCGCGACTGAGTTTTACAACTTTACTTGAACCGTTGGACTCTCGACACTTAAGAGGAATCCCGTTCACTTCTGTTGACTTCATTTCCCGCCAAAGTGAATTTAGGAAAGTATCTCTAAACGTTAGCTGGTTACATTTAAGTTGGAGAATTTTGTTCGTGAGGTAAATCCTGGCTTCCTGGCCGACTGGTCGCTTGTTCGTATCGTTTGTTACAATGTTCCGATAAGGAGTATTATCTTCTCGGTTAAAGTACATTGCTTTGCATCTTTTACGACAATGTTCTATGCAGGATATTTTATTTTCTAGTTTAGTTTCAAGATTTACTTTCTATGGTTTATAAGTATTGAGCTTCTTTGTTATTTCCTTCAAGTAGCCATGAAAGCAATTTCAAGAATTTGAATCCCGTGGAAACTGCATCAGCTATCAGTAAGTTGTAGTTATTATTCTAGAAGTAAAATAAAAGGCTTCATGTTTCGGTCTATTTGTGTAAATATCTTGAATATTGTCTCATTAGGTACATGGTGGGTACGTGGAAGTCTACCCACGTAACATCAACGTGACAGTTGATCCAACTATGAAATGGAAATGACTTATGGATGCTATGCGCCAAACACGAAAACAAATTATGATAATAATTATGAATAGCTATGAAAATTGAGTTTTAGTTGGCGAGGACCGGATGCATAATGCATAAGCATGTAATAAGTAAAACAAATCGAATCATTTTAAATCAAATCGTAATAATATCATTTGTTCAAATAAGGCTCAAATTAGTTTGCAGTTTTTGAATGTAATCAAATAAAAGAGATTCCCCAAAGATGCACCTTTCAACGCCTTTGTAAGCTGAAAGCTTTAAGCTCCAGGGAATCGTTCCCTTGTATGATAAAAAATAATAGCTCAAACATTAAAAAGAACACAGATTAATAATAATCTCACACAAAGCAAATGTAGGCATTGGAAATATTTTATTCCTTCTCAATCTTTCTTAGAATGCGGTCAAGCAATGAGCACTCGTGGTAGGGATTAGTAAAATCCTCTGCAACACACAATACGAACAGTAGATAATGCAGGTATGATGTTATGGTAAAGCACGAATATATGTATAAAGAAAATAATAATAAATAAACCAACAGCTAGCAACAGCTTACAGGGACCAGGGGCCGGGGTTTTTGTACAGCCCGAACAAAATAAAACATGCTAAAATGGGAAAAGCTTTGATACAAATGTGGTTTTAGGAAAATCTTAATTTTTCATACAACAATATTTATGTTGAACTATGTTTATCGAAATATGGCAATACCATCTTCTTACTGTAAACACCTGTAGAAATAGAGTCAGAAGAATCATGAGGTGAGCACTCGTAAATTATTTGTGCATTTTGTATTGAAATCTGCTTTCATTTAATTAAAAAAAAACACTAAACAAAATTAGCTTTTTCATGGCAGGTAAAAGGTTTGTTTGGGTGTGAAGCAGAGGTGTCCGAACGCACGTATCTGTTAGCCTGGCTCCTAATGGTCGGGATGTCGGCGCAAAAACTAGCTTACCGCGGTACGCTTACTACCGCTTAATACCGCCGCTTACTATCGGCAAATAAAATTAGGCCTGTCCTTAATCGGGGATCGGACGAAGACTGGGTCGAGACCAATTGGATGTATGTTTGTAGAATTGTAGTAAGTAATCCCGATGATGCTCACCTGGAGAACAAATAAACTGCTTATTTGTGAGACGAGTTTTTCCATTGGTCAAGTACTTAAAAGTTGTCGTTCACAATATTTTGTCCACAAAAATAACATTTGGAATATGGTATCTCATCAAAATGGACCGGTAAAAGAAACTGTAGTCGCGTGATTATACTTTCGTTAGTAACTGTGTAATTTTACATTTCTAATTTTCTATCCTTCGATGACAACGTCATTTACAAGGAAAATATTAAGCCTAGCAGTCATACAGGTAGTTTGTTTTCAAACTGTCCAGTACTTAGACGTGTGCGAGCCATCCCCCATCCCCCACTAATCCAACACCAACACTACAGCTACTCAATTCTAGAATAGAAAGAGAAACTCAGCGTGAAACAGCAAATAAAATGAGGGAAAACTGTTGTAACGTAGTTGATAAACAGTTCTGTTTGATTCCAAAAAGTTCATCCACGTACACGAAACAAAAATTATACAACTTTTGATCGAATTATATGCGGAACGGTGTAAATGGTGCGGTGTATGTCAAGTTGACGTAAAAATTAGCTAGTTAGTGCAGTTTACACAAACAGCGGGGTTGTTAACAGTAACTTAACTTGTTAATTTTGTTGCGGTGCGCAGTTAACGTCTGTCACAATTGCTACTTCTCTACGTGAACAACCAATGACAATTTAGCAGCCAACCTCGAGGTAAAGGATACCACGAAACAAACTAAATTGTCATCGGTACAACATACGAATGAAGCTTCGTTAGTAAATTTATTATTAGAAATGAATTGCAAACTAGGTACAGAAAACAATTTTAGCTTCTAGTAACAGTTAGTCACTTTGTAACATCGGATCTACGCTTCTTCGTAAATAATATACAACTTTCAAGTTTTCTCTGCACGTGGAGTGAATTCGTATGATTCAGATGAAAAACTCCTAGAAACGAGAATTTTATTTTCGATTTTCTGGAAAAAGAAACTCGGTGAAGTATGAGTTAGCTATTTCATTTTTACAATAGACCTACAGGAAATAACAGTACCATACTAACTTCATATTCTTCTTTGCCTATTTCCCAAGTTACACAATTATATGAATTATATGATTAAAAATGGAATAGCAACCAATTGGAATTTTACCAAAACTAAAATCATAATATAATCTACAACATATAATCCTTTTTTTAGCTCTCAGAACTACGTACGCGTGTATGTACTTGGCGGCTGCCCAGTAACAATGATTATAAATTATTTACACACTGCGTGCCAGAGTTGTGACGTAGTGTTATTAGAAAGAAAAGAAACATTGAATATATTTGTGTATATCGCATAGTTATCTCGCGTGGAGTATTTTCAAGACGAATCCTTGAACGTATAGATCACCATAAATTATCCTTAATCATAAAACTCCAAGTCTGATTATAATCAGACGGGAGTTAATCATTGGAGTAATTGTAACCGTTGGGTTTTATTCGATTGGACTCCAGACTTGGCCACTTTTTATCTCCTGATATTAATCTATTTATTTCATAACAAAGAAGAAAGAATTTCATAACAAAACTCAAGGTGTACGCTTAGCCTACTTATTTATCGTAAATTAAGCTCTCTGCCGATTTCTGGAAAATCCATACCCTAGACACAGGGCCGGGACAGCAACAGGACTTAAAAAACAGGTCAACGTAGGCTATTCTTGTTAGGCAGGATTTTTTTTTCAATTGTTCCAGTGTCCCGGTTCGTAACCTTTTTTAGTTTTCGCGGTCAGGGCTGCGTATAGACAACTGACGGATAGTTAGTATTTTTAAGTATCTGTTACTCTAAATAAATTGATATCCAAAAGGTTATGTGATCCTGATAACGATATCGTTTTTTTCTCGAATTGTATGCCGTCACTTCAGCTAGTTTGAAGAGTGCGAACTTGAAGAGTATGAACTTTATGGACTCGCCACAGATATCGTACGGCTAACTATCTAAAAACAAACTAGGTAGAACTAGGTAGGTTATCTTGCTGCGCCCTAACAGGGTCATGTACTCACTAGCCCAGCTGTAACTCTATGCTTGTGTACATTGTGCATTAAATTAATAAATAGAAAATAATGAAGATATTCAAAAGAAAAAGGTAAGTACAGGCTGCACAGGATCCTTACCACCGCTGTAACTGAAAAGCAATAAAAGCAAGCACTAAGATTTCACCCTCGGAAACTCAACCCATAATAAAACAAAACAAAACCTTGTTTTAAAGTTAACCTCGTTATCTGAGCTTTAAATCAAATAGTCGAAAGTTATCAAACGCAGTGGGAGGTATACCTGTAACAAGGAGTGAGGATTCAGAGGGGGTGGATAAAATTTAAAGTTCTAGGGCAGGGGGCTAGGGCAATTAGACAGAGTGCGCCTTGCAGGCTTGCGTCCGGTTGGATTGGAAATTACATAGACAAATCTACATCAACACCAGCGGTTTACTCACAAATGAAGATTTCATTGCTATTTTATGGTAAACCAGTAGTCTGTTGGCACGGTTTTGGCTTGTTTTAACAAATAAATTAATATTTTTCGAGTTCATTACCAATCATTTAAAAAGAAAACTTGCAAGACCCCAATATTTCTTGAAGGATTTATTGGAACTAACTACTTAGCAGGTAATTATATTTCAGTGCTAACAACCCATTCGAGTTCAAATAAGTCTCTCAGAAATATAATTTCCTGATACAAAAATGCTCGGTTAAAATAAATTTCAAGTTTAGAACTCATGTGGAAAATTAGGTGAACCGAAGTGAATAGAAAACCTGTGGAGAATAGAAAGCTTGAAATTAATTTGTCAATTGCGTTTCACGGCCCGCTCCTTCGGCTTACATTACTTAATAAATCCAGAAACGAAGCTAGAAAGCCGTTAACCGCACTTTACTTTAAGAAAGAAAGTCGAGACCTCCACTCACAAGTTCTCATTTCAGTTCAAGTCTGGGGCTTTTGTGACTGCGTTCGCGTTCTCCTGTGTTGTAAAGCCCAAAGAAAGACATTTCTTATTACCTCAATTATAAGCTTTTATGTCTTTGACGTTGTTAGGATTTGGTTAAATTTAAAATCAAAAGTATCGATCTATTGCATCTTTTCCGGCTAAATGCATTTTCCAGTCTACGACGTTTGTAAATTGTCTGCGTTCATAGATAGTTAGGGTGTGTTTGTATTCAGGGTCGGGCCGTATGTGTGGGTGCGGCACGTGTAACGGAGGCTGCTAGCGATTCTGCGCGCCTGGTACTTCGCTCCCTACGCTGTAAGCGATCTAGTTTGCGAGAACTTCGAAGCGGAAAATTTATCTGACAGTTAAGCGAAGTGTGTACACAGCACATACATTTTTCTTGAAATAGATTGAGGTGAACTTATTGTCTATTCGGACGCAAGCTTCGGCAGTTAAAATTAGAATTCAATAATGTTGCAGCTAATTTATTGGACAGTTGATGGTCTCTAATTGTTTGGTTACTAGGCAAGTGCATGCAGATCGAAGTTTGTAATGAAATTATTATGTGTCACTTGCAAAGTTGTAGAATATGTACTGAGGTTTGGAACTTAACTTGTTGCTTGCTGTTTATAACTTCAAACTATATTGTTACAGATACTGTTTCTGGACGTAAAATGTATTGTTGAACCAACTTTAGCTGCAATCAAGTTTTTGATAAAACTAAGTATTTTAAAGCAATTTCATTTCACGAAGTTAAGTTCTACTTTCATGTATTTATTTTAAATACGTAAGGGATTAAATTACAATAATAAAATAAAAATGCAACAAGCCGCGTAATCGATGCACGTTAAACTTTTAGTATAACGAATATACGTTCATTCATCAGTATCGAATAACCGCGTAGCGTTGATACAGGCGAATCATTATCAACACTGCTAAACATGTTTCTCTTAACTAAACAGGCTCGTTGACAAACTAAACAAGGCTTGTACACCGTAATCCGCATGTGTAAGTTAGCGAGAGCTGCAATCAAGCCTCTTCACTGATGACCGTGAAACGCGGATACACAGAACTACGATAAAGCAAGCCAAATTAGCGGCACCCGCTACGACTCGCTACGACTGGCGTAGCCACTTCGTAGAGCCTATATTCATGTAGCCTTCCGTTGGTTGGAAAATACGCTCTTACGAACTTGTAATAAGCTCTTAATTTAATTAACCTACCTGTCGTAGTACAGGTACAGTTACAGAAATAATTGACAAGCTTGATTGGCATTTTGATTGAAGGTATGGAATTGTGTTATGGGAATATTCTGTCAATGTCGCAATGTGTTAACATAATAATAGAATCTGCTGAAAATATGCGTTAAATAATAACTGAATATGCTGAAACAAAATTGATCTGCATTCTATTTTGAGAAGTGGACCTCTGATTACATCACAGGTATATTTAGTTTATTCTATCTTTGTTGAACCCAGCTCGAAGAGTCGGATCATATGTGAGTTCGGCGCGTTGGTGATTTTTGCGGTGCCATTATGTACTTTTATATGGATGCCTAAAAAGCACTAAAGATTTTTCATTAATTGCCTTTTCGTTCACGTAACATTTCTTTCCTTTGGTAGGAATAAAAATACACGCAATTATAAAACCAGTATTTGCCGAGTATCCCCGACATAATGATTGATCTATTATGGAATAATTGAGCAATTGAAGTAGTCAACCTCCTTCAGTTATAAATTAAAATAATTGCATTCTTATAAATGCAAGGGGCTTGAGTTTCCATATTACGAAGTCAGTTTTCTTTAAATTGAAAAGTCAAAAGCCGTCTCACTGATTTCTTGAATCGGCGCCAAAGTGGCGAGTTGTGGGTCTTTACATAGACAATACGTGTGCGAAATAAGGAATAAGACTTCCACAATGTTACATGGTCTACCGTAAAGAGATTTGATAAATGAGGGTAAATATTCATAAAAACCAAGTAAGCATAAGAAATGGTCTACTATATGCAAAAGTATAACTGATGCGATCCACTTGTCATTCTATTACTGTTCCTTATTTGAATAAATATGCATATAAATGAGTATTCAATATTTTAATATAATAACATTTAAAATACAAAGATTTACAGACCACCGCGATGGGAAACAGGGCGATAAACCTGTTCCTCCCTATGCAAGTATGCACCTCCTAACTCCAAAAGACGTGTCCAGAAGTACAAGCACCACTCACTGAATCAAACCCTTGATACAATAGAAATAAAAACTTTTTTGCAAAAAAAAACCGACTTCCAAAAAAAAAAACACTAAAAAAAGTGGAAAATAACTTTACTTTCGGAAGTCGGTGACTATTGTTTGTTTCATTGACTTTTTTGCTACCGACTTCCGAAAGTAAAGTTATTTTCCACTTTTTTTAGTGTTTTTTTTTTTGGAAGTCGGTTTTTTTTTGCAAAAAAGTTTTTATTTTACCCTTTTTAGTTATCGTATCACATACAAATCCTTGTCAAGTATCAATTTCGCAATTTCTTTTACTTGGATGACATTTTTTCCAGCTATTTTGATTTCAAAACCAAACTGCTGAACCGATTTTGATGAAATTTCTATGGGACCAATCGGGAAGTAGATCCATTCAGATAAAAGAAGAATTTTTCAAATCGGTTCATAAATGACGGAGATATGAGGTAACAAACACAAAAAAAAAAAAAAAACATACAACCGAATTGAGAACCTCCTCCTTTTTTTGAAGTCGGTTAAAAATATAGAATCTTCTTCAGGCAGATGGATCAAAACCTAGCTGCCTATCGATAACCTATTAGTACCTACTTACATTTCTATTTTTTAAGCTTTAACCACGAGGAAAGCCAAGAAAGTATAGAACCATAAACTAACAGTTGGCATGGATATACTCGTAATACTGTATTTTGATATAAATATTGTCTTCTAATTTGGATTTCAGGTTATTTTTCTTTATTTATTTTCTTTACACTTATTTTACACTTTTAAATATTTCTTAATAAAACATACAAAAAAAACATATAGGTATATCACGCCTGTAATACCCGAAGGACTAGCCAGAGATGTACCTAATAGTACATCCACATTTCGCCAGTTACATTTAAGTCCCATGTGGTAGGTGGCGAGCCTATTCCCATCAAGCGGGCACAAATCTAGACTCCGTGACTGCTACTGAGAAATCCCTGATGGAAAAACCCAATAACGATTCGCCGATCAGGGAATCGAACCCTGGACCACTATACCAACGGGGCGGATTATTAAGGGAAGATTTTCCGATAATTGAACGGCGTTAAGAAACAACGAATCAAGAGGACAATTTAAAATGGAGTTTTGGATGCTAGTCGCATAATTTTAAAGCTCAATTTCCATTTTTATAACACTGTCGCATGATTCCTTATTTCTTAACGCAATGCAATTAGGACAAGGCGATATGCTAGGACACATTTTGCTAAACTTCCTTTGATTTCATTTAATATAGTTGTTACCGGTTCGTTGTGTAGTAAACAAACTGGGTTCATGATTGGTGGCCATTGTCTGCCGGTCCGTGCGTCGGTCAATTTACTCCATTGTTACAAATATACGCATTGTAAAGTGACAGCGAGTGCGAACATGTTTTTTTTATCTAACGTTAAGGATATGTGCTGACAAAAGGAGACGTTATTTATGTCTGGACCTTAAAAGAGACTATGACCTCTGAGTTTGTTTCTTCTCAGAGTAGTCAGATACGAAACACCGGCCTCATCTAGTTTTAAAAAAGAAGACGTGCAAAAGTGTTTGTAAAAATCTATTTGCAAAATAAACATCATTTATCATAAATAAACACGTAGCCTAACCCTAAATGTGTGTGATGATATAATAAAAAGTTAACTGCAACGTTAAATGTGTTATGTGTGTGTGTGTGTGTGTGTTTGCTGTGTGTTGCGATGTTTGTTGTGTATTAAATTAATTTATTTATATATATGTCGGAGAAAGCGATAACTTTTAAACATCAAGTTGCTGATTTGACCATTGTAGTAGGGGTAAACGCCGTGACGTCAAATGTTGTTTTAATGGCGGCACGTGGACAGAGTCGTTTTGTAGAGTGGGGATTGTGCCGAGATCACTTTTGCTCGGAACTTCAACCAAGTCACTCCTTCAGAACGAAACTGTCGGTTTGCCCATTTTGCGGAGATTATTTGTTAGTGTTATTTAATGTAAATTTGTGTTAAATAATAAACTGTGATTTTTGTGTACCGAAACCGAAACTATTATTTTAACATTCCATCATGAACCCGGTACCACCGAACCCTAATGACAACGGCGCTATCGCTCAGCCATCGCTTACGCCGTCATATATATATATATATATATATAAATAAATATATATATATAATATTATTAAATGAATGCCTAAATATTACTGCACAGACTGCACTGTTGAATTTTATCTCTTCTTTATTAAGGCAGTAATTTTGGGTGTAATGAAAACAAGCGTGTCGTGTACCGTTTTTAACAAAATGTCGTAGGAAGTGACAAATGCACAGCATTCGAGAAGCAGTTTTGATTCCTATACTTTTGCTATAGTTTTCTTTTTCCACACACTTACACATGTTGAACCCACCTACGTATTGAAAGCAGCAGCGTTTTTTTTTTCATAAATACCTATGAGGCAGGTGAAGTGAGTGAGTGTAAAGTGTAATGAAACGTAACTCGTTACTTGCGGGGTGTGGATGCAGCCTGCACACGTGATGAAAATAACAATTTTACATTACCAAGTCAGTCCGTAGTTTAAATTGACAATATAGCTATATCGTCGGCATTCATCAGCGCAATTGCAAATAAAAGTATTTTATTCAGTGTAATTAAACGAATTTGCGCCCATTTTTATTCGTTTCATAGAGTGTTTTTAATAATTAACTGTATGGATGTCTCTGTAACTAGGCGTATTTACAGGATGGTCTACTAAAGGGCATAGTTTTATTCTAAGTTATTTTTTACATGTTTTCTAAAATTTGTAAGCTACTCGAGAACATAATGTTCTCCAGTCAGAGCAATGGGCTGACAGCCCTGGGTTCGGTGGACGTAAAGTCTCGCTACTAGTAGGGGATATTTGCGTGCACTTATCTCTGCAAGATGTAACGCCCACTTGCACCACAAATTACTATACGTAGGTATTCAGCGCTACACGTGTCTAAAGCACCATTCTGTCATATTCGAACGATTGACAGAAACAGAACGGTGTTTTATATACCTATGTATGTTTAGCGTTAAACGAGTGATTTCTGGTGCAAATCAGCCTAAGGTCGGATGAAGTGATGATTGTATCAAATCCAATATACTTACACAGCATTCCACTACGAATTTCTACAAAGGTTGGCACGATGCATTGCAATGCATTTTTATATTGATTACATATTCAATGTAAAAATCTAAATAGCAACAGTTTTACTGCATTCAGACATGTGTTATTTGGTGACTTACATTTATGTGTTTTAAATCATCTGCCAAGCTTTTTCTCAACGATGTAGGGGTCGGCTTCCAGTCCTGCGCGAGCGACTGCCTATCTGACCTTCAAAACCCAGTTAATACTAGGTAATACGATACCCATTGGTAAGACTGGTTATCAGACTTTCAGACCACTGACTACCTGTAACAACTTTCAAAGATCCACAATTAATGGCCGGGACGTGCTTTCCGAAGCACGGAGGAAACTGGGTATGTAATGGGTGGTCACCCATTCACGGACCAACCTACGCAAGCGCGGATAACCTGAAGATAGACCCGAGCGGGTGTTATTATTAAGCCACGAGCTTGATAATTAATAAGTTTTCAAAGCTGAAAAACCACAATAGAGTGCAGAGGCTGAGAGGGTTCATAATACTTTCACAATCCTACGCACTGTCAAGAAATAGTCATTGACAAAATGGGTGTAGAGCCAATAAAACTTAAAATCACAACAACAACAACAATTACACACAACAACAATTACACACAACGACAAGTACCTTTCTAATTTTATATCATACGATGCTATCTGACTAACTGATCTTATTTAGAATACAGGATTTGGTATTCCAGTTATTGTCCATGAAATCAAATTCGATGTTACAGAAACACTGCCCATGGTACAGACAGATGTTTCTTTGTTATGCTAATGCGAGTATGTGTCCCCTCGGCTGATGGCTTGCTCGGGCCGTCGTACCGCTGAGGGCTATGGCTCCGATACCTGTAACCCGGTACAAGTTAAATCGCCAATTATGTGACGAGACCGACCAGGCAACCAAATACAAAGGCATGTACGAATACGTTTCTGAGTCCATCTATTGTTTGAATTATTCAATCCATTTAATACAATCAATACAGCACACAGCACACCTCGATTTTTTTTCTAAGTGCCAAGTGGTTTCCACGCATGGCACTGAAAAGTAATTTAGTCCAACTTCAAAAACTTATTACAGTTCCTCTATGTCCTCGAAAGTAAGGAAACAGTGCCATATATCATGTCTTAGAATAAAATTCTTCTGTAATTTCGTGACTTGACTTAGACGAACTTAATTCTTACTTAAATTTGCATGTCACGGAAATATATTTCCATTTAATTATAAAGACTAGAATGAACTTGCTAGTTATTTATGTAGTTGAAGATTATGAAGAACTTCAATATAACATTTATGTACATATGTAGGTATATGGATGGATAATTACTTAATTAGACTAATCAATATCGATTTATCCAAATATAATCAATTAATCGGCTGGAACACAGACAATCACAAGGTTATGTTAATGACAAGAAAATTAATTTATCCAGGTATATTGGTGCACAATACAATCTGTGTTCCGTAATACAACGGCATTTGCCCCGGGTAGCGTGCGTCCCTGTGACATGCAAATCTTGGTGATAGTATTAAATCGGATAGTCGGAAGTGTGCAGGCGACTCGATACTGTTAAATTGATGTAACAAGCTAGGGTACGTGGGATGAATGGTGATACCATCCTACATACACAACTGGTCATCGCAGCTTTGTTAATTGAATTGTGAACTCCTTTGTACCGGGCTGCGATTGTGACAAACGAACTAGCGTCGACACTTCGTTACACACATTATTTTATTAGCTACACAGCTTTGTTAATGCGTGCTGACAGAGTTTATAGGATTCTTATTTGTCTTTGCTCTATATTTAATTCAGTTATATTAACCATAGTTTAGCATATAACCTATTGCCACTTTAACAAAATTTACACAGCACGAATGATTGGGCTTCATAAAAAAATCAGAAAATATGCTTTGAAAAATAACATAAGTAAGTACTCAATACGTAATATATTTTCTTCAAGAAAAGTAAGTAAATATAAAGTAGATATTGTGGTTATATTATGCGAAGTTATCTAAATTTTCATCACTCATACAATCTGAGAAAAAGCTACCATCCAAATAATCAAATTAAGTTTAATATATACATATATTCATCAGCATTCTGTAATAGGTACAAGGTGAATTGACCGATGAATACATTGGGGAATCGAACAGAAATTCGAATTTACAACAGTTTGGCTGGGGGTTAAACCCCGAGCGCAGGGAGGGAGTTTAAGAGTAAACTCCTGAGAAAAACGAGAGAGTTAAGCTAAGAATCCTTCGTGCAGCGAGGGATTCAAGTTAGCCCAAGACAAAGGCACTTTTATCCCCGAGGAGAGTACTCCACTTTTCACACTTAGTGCGAGGAAATAAAAAACAATATTCTTGTGCCAGTGTTGGTAGATGAAGGATACATTTCCCTTTTTTGGGGAAACAAATTGTTCTAGACAGGGGAAAATTTGGGAAAATAAATCCTTGGAAAAATTACAACACTAACGAATATGGTAAAGATAAAGATAAAAATTCATTTATTTGTATAAGTAAACATAAAAGACATTTGACAAAGTAAAGTAAAAGACATTTAACAGCCGAATTAGTATTTTGTAATATTAACTTGCGTATTATAAGCCGATTGTAATACATACAAAGAAACAAAATTCCATACCAAGTGGTACTTTTCGTAATTGAAAAATCTTTTATATCTCCGTTTCAGTTCCTATTTGAAAAATAAAATGGGGCTAAAAGTTGCAATAGATTGAATATGGGGAAAATACAAAAACTCGATCTGGCAACCCTGGGGTGCGCACCACAGCCTGCAGCCGATCAGTTGTTGTGATGACTTTTCGCGATTACCGCTACAGATAAAAAAAGTTTTGGGCGAGTCAATTATTTAATCATTTTGGCCTTGACCATTTGCAAAAACCAATTGTTTTTAATGTTGTAACTATTTTGGATTGAACCACTTTATTCTCAAAAGGACAAAAGAGCCACTTATATGAGAACATAAAATAATATAAAGTAATAAACTTATTCCAAGTAACGGTCACTGATGCAGTACAATTGTCTTAAACTTATTTTGTTTTTTTGTTAGGTTTCTCATTCTCAACTTAGGCAAATACAGGATTAGTGTGTAGTTTGATAATTTTGATTTAAAACCGCTGAAAGAGCTTACATTTTTTATGTAAGATGGTAAATTATTACATTATAAAATTGTGCTACTGCATAGGTGATATTCTTTTAGGATAATTTGTACGAGTCTTTGGTAGTACAAGTAAGCTGGGTCGAAGAAGACTGCGTTTACATATTTGAGATTTTTTGGTAAATGTTACGTTTGTGTGAATGGTTCCATTAATTATTTTCTAATTAAGATATAAGTATTATACATATGAAGTTTTTTGAAATTCATCAGTTTTTTTCTTTAAAAATTTTGTATGTTGGTGTTAAGTACCTATAGATAGTGAAACAGTGCCTTTATGATCCTGTTCTGCATTTTTTGCAGTTCCTTTACCTTGGTTTTACCGGCGCCGCGGCGCGGCGGTACCCCAGGTTTCTATGAGATATAATAAATGTGAGTTGACAAGTGAATTGTAAATATTTAAATGTAGTTTTTTGGGTATACATTGACTTACATTATGGAGTGATCCATTAAGTGATATAATCAACCTGCTTGTTCCATGTTAAACAATTTTCGATTCTAAAGCCCAGGTATTTTTCGTAGGAGTTTTGCTCTAATGGACATTTTCAAAATGGAAATGGAAATTTATACTATTGTTTCGTATTATTTCACATAATATTACTATTAAGTTGCGTACTTTGATTATTTTGTTCATCGACGGCAACTAAAACCTACGAATCGAAAACACTTTGGTAATAGATTTCATGTAATTTTTTGGTTTCAAATTCAAATCACTTTATTGACCAGCGGGCGATAATGAAATTCAGTACAATATTATTGCCTTGCTGAAGCCTAGGACAATAATGACTTGTTTACTTCAGGTTTACATGACACATAATTTGACATTTACGAACAAGTGGTGTGAAAAGTTATTATTTTTTTTATTCAACTTTTTTATCTTTTTTACGTGTATGGAGAGGGCCACCTCTATTTTTTTTATTCATAGTTTTACATCACTTTTGTGTAGTAGTTCATAGAAGACATCAGCTCTCAACTGTTTGGTACCAGCAATCTCGGAATAAAATGGCTGATGCACACGGATGGACACCCATAAATTAAAATACTCTGTTAATTAGCAAATTAATGATATGTTCTTTTTCTAAGGAAAATTAATTATATTATCACTTTCTCCAATGCCTTCGATATATGTAAAAGGTCATATATGCGACGGTACTAGGAATCTCACCCACGCACTACTTAGGTTCTATTATGTGAAGTGTCAATCTTTCACTGCACTCAAGGGACGGTTGCGTTCTATGAATAGTTTGAAAAACAGGACACAAACAATAGCTTTCTTGTTGTTCCTGCTGTCTTACTTGTTCTCACGAACTTAGATACGCCTGATTTCATTCACCTACCTATATGAATTTTTCACTTACCTTAAAAAAGGTATGTAAATTAGGTACTGGAAAAAAATGTAGAATTAAAATTAAATTATTGAAAAGTGCATTATTATAACATTGCTTAAAACATTTTCTTGATGATTTACTTCTTGCATCGGTGAGCGGAGTTCGCGTGGCTGAGTTTTGGGCTAAACATAATATTTGAACTTTTTTTGCCATCGATACACTAAGAAGAAGATTTATGTGAATTATATTAGTTACTAGATACCTAAATTAAACAAATACAATTAATAAATATCGAACTTGTTGCGAAACTGAAGCTTTCCGCTTTTACCATAAATTAAAATATCTGTTCAGTAACTAAAGAAGGTACTTGATAAGTAAGCACTTAGACTCCACGTTGCCCCATTTTTGAAGATGTTTATTTACTCTAGCAAGCACAACAGGTGCCTGCCTTTTAAGCCGCAAAGCTGCACTCATGTAAATATTACGTTGCTGCTTTTCCGACGGAACTTAAACTGCCCTTTTAAATAATTCGTTATTTTAATTAAGTATGGGTTATTATTTACCAATTAGAGTAGCCATTAACGTTCCACCAAGTTCGTAGATATTTTATTAAATTGTTGTATAGAAGAAATTAAAAATGTAACTTTATAACAAACTTTGTCTTTGTTACAGATAAACTACGTGGAAAACTTCAGTGCAAACGTACAGAATAATACCTACAGCTCACATTCAAACACTATCAACTAGATTTCGTTAGCTTAACAAAACCATACTAAAGCACACAAAACTACTTATCATTCAAACTATGCGGAAACAGGCAAACAAACGCCGACTTCAACTTTAAGCGCGGACGTTACGTCACAGGAGGGAAACTCCGACACGTAAGCCTATGCATACAGCAGAAGCCACACTGTCTTACATCAACAACAACCACACACACACACTACTGTCTGTAGGAAAACACTTATTCGCACACTGATTTCATTTCCCTGTGTGAGTTAACCGAGAGCTCTTTAGTTGGCATGCTCGCCTAGTACCAGGTGTAACGAAGAGGTGGCACAATTGCGCCAAGTGCCACTCATATCGGTTACGTTGAACGCAACCCACACATAAACACTGCTTAATTCATGACACTTGAATGAGTACTTCTCAAATTCACAGGGTAATTAGCCGGCATACCAAAATTAATAAGCCCGCAGCCGACGTAAATCGGTGCTGATTGGTTGCGAACGCTGAAGAGGGACGGATGAATTTAACTACCAAGGGTAAGTTGGGATACTGTTTACTATAATTGGCACTTTGCGAGTATACCTAGTGGGTAGTAAGAAATGTCAGATGAGACAAAATTCATGATTTCAATACTTTCGCTGTATGCACTGACAGGAGAAACTTTTCAAATGAACGAAAATAAAAGTATTTTTAAAGTGAACCATTTAAAAGATGAGCAATAACCTTGTTTCAGTGATGTTAGAGTAAATAGGCAATTATTGATTATGGCTCTCAGGGTGAGATCTGGACACATGCCGCTCAACAACTTCGGATTCATAATAAAAAAAAACTCTTGCAATTTTGATTTTGTCCGTTTTTGATTTGTTTGAGTTTCTAATATGTGTATGTTTAGAAAATGTTATGGTACTTTTTCTGACGGAATGTGTTCGGTTCCAAACCGAAAGAGAAGTGTTACGATCCGATCTTAAATTAACCAAAAATAATATAGGATCTTTTCATGAAATATTGCCTATGTCGGATGCTGCTAAGAAGTTGTATAGTTCTGGTTTTATGTCAAATTAAGTTAGTGTATGGTGAGACATTTTACACTGCTTAGTGAGATGTATATTATAGTATATAAAATGTACGATGGGACTGGCATGTATTACAAAATGCCTTAGGTTAAAAAATAAGAGCACAATTCTTTTGCTTGTTCAGAAGAAAGTAAATGTTTTCTTTTAAAAACGTACTCAAAACTTGAAAAGTTCAGACAAAACATCATTTTGCTCCGAAAGCAGTGATGCTCTTAATAAACTTAAACATCATGTCAATTATTGAAATATGTAAGGAAATAAGTATAGACGGCGAGTTTCAAAAGAGGCCAATGATGTCCGGACCATCGGACTGTAACATTACCAGATTTTCCACGCCTCGAAGAATACTCTGGCCCGTTCAGTATCCGTGATTAACTTCAATACTAATACACAGTAGACAATAAAAAAACTACTTTTGACTTGTAATATATCGAGAACTCCAGGCGAAGATTCTGGGAAGAGGTAATTCTATGTGGATATTCGTAGCTCGCTGTTAGTTGCTAATTTATCTTTTCAGTTTGACGTACACCTACACTCTTTATGTACCTAGAGCTGAATTAAATTACTGAGGCGATTTATTTTATTTGTATTTCAAAATTTCAAAACGCATTATAGACAGATAATTTAGAATGCGAAAACGATATTATCTAATAGCATTACCCATATTATTGTAAATACTGTAACTGATTCGAAAAAAACAACCGACCTTTTCACTTAAAACCCAAAACCCCCGTAGAATTCTAGCACTTAAGTACTTAAGTATTTGTCAATGTCTTGCCGATATTTTTAGGAAAATATACAGAAAACTGTAAGAGGTTTCCTTCGACTAGACTTCAAAGTCACCTATCTGAAAAACAGACAAACAAAATATGAAAATAAATACCTGCAGCCGTTAAATTTTAATGTGATCACCATTTCCACGATTCATTAATTTAGTGACAGAGAATGCACAGCCTAAACCCCTGCTTCTAGAAGTATGAGATGTTGCACAAGAGTTCGTTAAATAACGAAAGTAAGCACTAAGATAGGATTTTTGAAAGTTATGATTTTGAAGGGCATTGGAAGATGAATGTTCTTGTGGAAATTCAGTATTTTTGCCGATGAGAAATCCCATCGTAAATTAATCAAAACTCAACGCCACTTATTCACCTATGTTTCGATGACTGCCTCTAACCGAAAAGATAAAGTCCGGTAAAGAATAGGTAACTCAGAAACGTGGCATAAACGATAGACACCATAGCAAGCGGTACACATCGCTAATTCGTGTTACTGAATCTGTTTTCAATAATCGCACCAAAGCCGCAGGATATTTGGACTATGTCCACTCAGCTAAAAGTGTTACTCAGTTCCATTTCAATTTTATAAGTTTCAATACTATCATCTAATAAGTGGAAATTTTAAAATAGGTCCTAAGTTTTTTAGCAAAATTATATTTCTTGGGTTTGGGAATGTTAAATTTGTAAGCACTGATATTTTCGGAATAAGATCAGTGGTTGATGTGGTAATGGTGGAATATATGTACATACTATTACTACTACTCAATATATATTTTTTGTATTGTTAGCTGTAAGCCCCCTAAACATAATAAAATAAAATAAAAATTAAATTTTTTGAAAGTATCTATATAACACAGTCACTGCCTGCCAATGCAATTTGAATGGCATAGTTACAAAAAAATTGTTAGGTATTCATTTTAGGTCCGCAGCACTTTTGTTTTGTTAAGTATCAGTTCCGGGTAAATGACAAAAGTAAAAACATTTTCAATAGCGACACAATTGTATTGGAAGTGCTTTTTATTTACTTGGTATCTCAATGATATTGCATTTTCTGTCGACTCTACGTAGGTAAAGTGGAAATGGTCCTGTTGTTCTTATTTTTTTTCCCGCTTAACTTTTCATTAATATACAGAGTGATTCTTTTAAGTGGGACAACAAGAGTAAATATGAATCCATAAGTGATATCGGAAAATTTAAATTATTTTTTTATGAAAACAATTTTGGCATAATTATGTACCTACTTCCTTAATTTTTTGATCAAGTTTGAGCTGTCCATAAAAATGAGTGAAAGTGACCGACTCTGTTTTCTGTAAGGATCATTTCAGTGTTTGGAAAGAATAAAATCGGAACATGGGAAGTTGGTCAAACTTAGCAACAAAAAAACTTACAATTTGTAAGGACGAAAAATCTCTTTTTTTTATTTTTAACGTAAGGATCATTTCATTGTATCAGGAGAAAAAAATACTCGTATTTATTACCCTACAATGTGTATGAATGAGTGATCCCTCTTAAAATAAACAACCCGTATAGACATTATTCAGAAACAGGAACAGTTTATAATTATCTAGGTATTGTAAATATATATGTAGATTCTAACAAATTTTATTATATTTATAAAGCCTAGACATTCTGTCCAAATTTTCCACTACCGAGGGCGAATGCAGGACAAAGGCTTTAGACATAATACTTGTGCAGGCGATTCTACCACCACAAGTTACGTCCCACAAGCACACGCAGTGACGAGCTCATTGCCCACTTTGTCACCATGAAAAATTCATGAAAGGAAAAATTCTCGTGGTTATACTCGTAGCAGTGTACATATTGTCTTCCAACGTACGCCTGGACCAAATGTTAGGATGAAACTGAGGAATGTAGTTATGTTGCTCTATGAATATTTTTCGTGATATGGGAAAAGTTTTAAGCTAAAGTATGAAAACATGAAAAAATACGTGCCCATACAGACTACTTCTGTTATCATGGCAAAAATAGAATTGGTTAAAAACTAAGTGCAACTACGCAAATCTACTGCTGGGAAATGACTTTTTTTTGGTGAAAAATCACGTTTTACGGTATGACTCAATGTAACGCATTCAAAAAAATGTGCTGATGGATGCATTGAATTGTACTGGGGTCATGGATGTATTTAAAGTAAAGTTATAACATTAAGAACTTGCATTAAAAAAAAGACTTGTAAAAAAGTTTTACTTTGACCCCCAATATCTGTGTAACTAGAAGATTGAAGGTATCTTCTAGAACAAAAAAAATATCGCGATGACGTGGAGAACAAGTCTAGTATTTTATATTAGTATTAATTTAATATGTTATGTATTAACCAATATTTTTTTATCTTTTACAGAGTCCTGCTAGCGAAACTGCGAATGTCGTTACTGACAACATACACACAGATTTTTTGACCGGTCACCTGCTAAGAATCTATTACATATTTTTCACATCACTTCCTACTTTTCCTTAATTTCCCTTCTGGGAAAATCCCCCCTTTAGTAAACAATACAGAGTCAGAATATATTGCTTTACAAAATGCATGAAATGGTTTTTAAACAACTAAAGTCGAATTAAGTACAAAAAGTTTTATGGGGGGTCTGAGTAATTTAACTGATGAAATTCAATCAATTGATTATTTTAACTTATTTCAGTCATACTACATAAATTATTACGACTGGGATACGTGGTTAATTAGAGGTTCCTTGGTTACGAAAAAGAACACCTACATATATGAATCAATGACAACATTTAAAAAAACGCATTTATTTAAGTCAATGGATCCTAATTTTGTATAAATGATAGGTACCAACGCATTTTAATACAATTTTGATTAAATTGAATATACCATAATTAGGCAGGTTAGTATGTCATCATCATTTTCCTGGCTCTGTCCCATGGTAGGTACTTGGTGTCGATCGCTATATACAGATATACAGGTTGGCGCCGACAATACGACAATAAGTGAAGTCACTGTTAATACTAGTTCATAGGAATATGTTTAAACTATCAAAAAAATCCTACCAACGAAAATAAAAATAAAAATTTCAAACAAACTAAATAGCACAAAACTGTTAACGAAATACAACACCATTTATAAATATTGGTTTACTAACCTTAGATACACACATCAAAAGTGTCTAGGGATCAAGCATTTTTATGCGGATTTCTTGAGATTGAGATGTGGCTTTGTAATAAATTTATGATTTTATAAATTTATATGGATCCTTTTTGGTGCATTTCATAATTTGAATCAGGAACTCTCAATCAAATTCGAGTAAAAGATGAAAATAAGCTGTCAATATTTTCCCTATAAAAACATACAACGCATTGAAGACATTATTAGTGCTACTGTTTCCCTACTACTGATTAAAACCAACGTTATTATGGAGCGGCGACGTCATTTAAGCAGGGAAGAAATGCTCAGAGCCGTGGGAATGATAGAAGCTGGTTCCCGGCAACGTACTGTGGCTTTAGCTCTGAATACAAGTCAGAGTGTTATCAGTCGACTTTGGACACGTTACCGAAGCACTGGTACCGTGGCTGAGCGCCATGGAGGACGGTATCGCTGCACCACACGGAGACAAGACCGATACATTCAAATCTTAACTCGAAGAGCTCCAACAATAACCGCCATGATGTTAGCCGTGAGGCTTCATCACTCTTCAGGGAACTTAATTAGCGACCAAACAGTCAGAAACCGCTTGCATGAAGTGAACCTTCATTCCCGAAGACCGCTACGGGTACCACCTATAGCAATGCACAATCGTAGGATTCGATATCAATGGGCTCTTGAACACAGAAATTGGGCAGAAGAACAATGGCGTTTCGTGTGCTTTTCTGATGAGTCTCGTTTTGGTATGAGACCGGATACAAGACGTATACGACACTGGAGAACCCCTGGACGCCAACAGCGATTAAAATCCTGCCAGGAAGTCCATCCTTATAGTGGTGGAACCATCATGGTATGGGCGGGTATTTGGATCGGCGGAAGAACTGAGTTGATTTGGATCAGAGGCAACCTCAACGCTCAAATTTATGCTGAGACGATTGTATCAGACGTCATCGTTCCTCTACAAGTGCAAATCGGTCCCTTATTTCAGTTAATGCATGATAATGCACGACCGCACACCGCAAGAGTTGTAAGACAGACTCTCGCCGCAGCTAACATCAATGTCCTGCCCTGGCCTGCTCAGTCGCCAGACTTGAACCCGATTGAGCATGCATGGGATATGCTACAGAGAAGAGCTCTGCCGAATATGGAGGGTATCCAGTCGCAAGAAGACCTTTTTTTGTTGTTGCAACGAACATGGGCGGCCATTCCACAGCGTGATTTGGATGAACTCATTTTGAGTATGCCAAACCGATGTTCTTGTGTTGTTAGTGTTCGCGGTAGAAACACGGATTATTAATTGTTTAAGTTACCCAATAAAATTTTAAAGAAAACTGTTATTTCAGTCTTTTTTTCGAACTTTAATGTTAGTGGTTCAAATGTCAAAAATCCCTTTATTAGGAAAATGGCAAATTTCTTTATTAATGCAAAGGTGACTTGGTTTATCGTTACTGTGACAAACGAAAACACTTTATTTGATGAATCCTTAAAGAAAATTTTAATTAATATCAATCAGGAGAAAAGTTATTGCAAAAATATATGTTGATCCCTAGATACTTTTGATGTGTGTATAATTTGCACGAATTCGCGTCTGGAAATAACATTTAAGGAACGAATTTGGCAAAGCTTTTTGAAAAAGCGAGTTGGCAACATGTGTTTAGTGTTTAATACCGATGCGGGGGTCGTTAACCTATCAGTGCTAACCTATTAATCTACATCATGTAGAAAATTCCGAATATGAAAAATAATGTCCTGTGACTAAACTACTGGATTTATTCGAATGATTTTTGTACGCAGAATGGGAACGTCATGAGATTTATGCAGTTTAATTTACTGTCGTATTGTCGGCGCTATCCTGTATATAGAGCTTAAAATTATGGTACATAAGTTTGTGAGAGGCTCGTGACTGAACTAGGAAGACCTTTATAGCAGATCGACAGAAAATCGACACTAAGTACCATGGGTCACAGGAACATTTTATTTTCTTTTATTCTCCTATCAGCCGTCACTCCATCCCATCCTTTTTCTTTCATATATTAACACTCACACAATCTACGATCTATCTTTTCTTTGGTCTACTGTTCCTCTCCATCTCCATCTTTCCGACTTATCGATTAACTAATTTCGTCTCTGTTTAGTATCATTTCATACCTCCTCAGTCCTCATCACAAGCCAAACGATTTCCTTTCAACTTTTCTGTAACTATCGCCACATTCAAACTTCCTCTAATACACTAATTTCTTATATTATCCAGTTTTGTTACTACACATACTCATCTTCGTTACATACAATCATGGTTTATTGCCAACAATGCAATGCGCAGCCAATTGGGTTGTTAATGTTCAGCCTAGAGACAACTTAATCTAAAAAATCTCTAAGGTCGTTCCAGAATTGCTAGACAAATAAAAAGGCCGCCTAATCAGTTGTCTAGTCAGTCCCATGTGAAACAATTAGTCGGTCAATCATCGGATTGTTGCATGTAACTAGACAGTAGGTACATCGCTTAATAGGCTTGATTGTTTAAATCTACCTAGGAACGACAACGAAAAACCAAGTAGGTACTAACAAATGAAGAAAACCTAACTTTTTTATCCAAATACCATTTACAAACATAGGGAAATAATAACGGAATTATAAAATAATTGAAGAATTTCCGGAGAATGGATTTTTTTATATTTAACTTGGGCCCTTCCTTAAAACTTAATAAAACTATAACACATGGAAAAATAAAACAAACACAGAACTAAATAGACACTGAAACACATTGACATCGCCAAGCGAATTCTGTTTGCATTAGGTTCCTGGCCGATCCACAGCAGCGATGAAGAAGCTGAGAACAGATGCCGAGCAGACATGGAAGAACAAATATTTCTCGCTGTGCGCTTATAGCCGGTGCGAATTTGATTTATTCTCATCCAACATGCACCGGTAAGTAAATCTATGAATTGAATAAGGATAAATAAGTTATAATAAGAAAAAAAAAACTTGTTTGCATCTATGTATTTGATTTTAAATCGGCAGCCAATGGAACATGATACGGTAAGAACAAGCTAAAAGTTGGAGCGTCTTGGATAGAAGTATAGGACTCAACTAGTCGTACTTGTGTCTAGACACCGGTTATAATCGAGCTAAAACTGGAATCCCTTAAACCGGTGACCTCCAAAATAGGAAGTTTGATTGGCTGTGATATTAAAAAATGTGTCGCGCCGAGTCGTCGCGCGTCGCCTCGTCGCCACGTGCTCGACCTGATGAACGCAAGGCGGTGTTATTTGCCGCATAATTTACATAGAGATAGATCACGGTCCCGCGGGTAGTGCACCCGTTGAATTTCTATTGTTTAGATTGGAAAACTAAGTGCCGCAATGGTCGACTTTCCTCTCACGTCATTATTAGATCGCAGGTGTCATGCCGCGGTAGCCGTTGCTCGTTGGATACAAATTGGATTTCTAACAGATGATTACATAATATATCAGTCCTCTATTCTACTACCAGGGAGTTTTGGGAAACGTAAGAATGCTTTCAAGAAACCAATTTCTTTAGAAACGTGATTAAGAACAAACATAATTACCATAGTACCGATAGTAGTAATTAATAGAGAGCATGCACCAGTACCCAAGCAGATAAAGATGTGGAAGCCTAGACGGCTATGGGGTTGAGAACGAATCGATTACCTAATGGCGCTGTGACCACCCGGCCCCGTGGAGATTGACTCATTTGCACTGCATTACATTACCGACTGACACGAACAGCCACTCTCATCATCGCGGTAATGAACAGATTGTTGTTCACAACGCTCGAGCAAAATTCCATTTCAATTGCTAGATACGTTTCTATTAGATGTTACAGCTCTGAACGCTAGCCTCTATTAGATGACCACACAAATACACAATTGCTACGATGAACCTTCGCAATTTGGGGTTTTCAGGACAGCGGTTAATAGAACATCAATAATCACCAATGACACGATTCAATTTAGTTTTATTTCAATTGTTCGGTGGCCTGTGTATGGAGCTGGATTTATTTTAATTGTACTTTTGCATAATAAAGGATTGTCTCTATATTTTTTTCGACACTTCAGTCTTCAGGAGTTGGTTAATGCTGACAATAAATAATAATAATAAAACCATTGTCCTGTTGGTCAATCCTAATAAAATGACTAAATCCACGATTGCATCGGTTATACATCTTCTCTTCTTTGCTTATAAATGTTTTCCGTCGCTCCACAAACGAGACCACGCATCTCTTCTGTAATCGTCCTTCACATCAGATACAGAATGTAACAGTATAAAGTTATACTATAACAGTTACAGTTCTAATTTTAGTGTAGGTAATTTCAGTAAAACTGTCAATTTGCTTTCAGCTTCCGTGTCTCTATTGTCTCTTTCCTTATTTTGACAACTTCTTGGGATACCGCCAAACGCAAACAATATTTTTAATACGTTCTACTGTGCTGATAACTTTAAAGTTTCCCTAGTAGCAAAATGTTAAGTGAGATAATAATTTCCTTTCTCAAATCTAATAAGGTATTTTTAAGTTAGAATGCTACACCTAGATCTAGAGTAGGTAGATTACATAACATAAGTATATTTCCATTGTTCTCAATAGTGTAGCTCGAGTGACAGGCCAGATATCTACTTCATCTCAATATTACGTCGTCCACTGCATTGGCTAGTGTAACGCTCCTTAGAGACAGACACACGAATGAAACACTTGAGCTGACTCGAATCACGTAGCTGAGATGTCAAGTAGGGAACGTAATAGCGTAAGTAGTAGGTACTTGTTTACCTCAATAAGATGACGGTAAATAACACGTACTGACCAATTGTATGTAGGTATTATGAAATTCAGCATGGAAAGTTTAAGTATACCTAGATCTTTATTAATCCAATGGAAAATTATTAAGAAAACACGAATAAAAATACCATGATTATCCTATAAGTTTCTCTAATATAAAAGGTTTTCCACTTTTCTTTGATACGATTCCCGGTTAAAGAGCAGGCAACCTGGAATCATATGGAAATAAAGAATTTCTCTCACTTCGGGAAAAGTGTTATGTGTGTTGGGTTTTTCCATCAGGAATCTCTGAGTAGCAGCCACGGAGTCTAGATTTGTGCCTGGTTGATGACAACAAGCTCGCTAATACATAGCCTAATACTTAGGACTTAAATTTTTAACTGGCGAAATGTGGGTGTACTAATAGGTACACCTCTACCTAACCCTTCGGGGATTACAGGCGTGATGTTATGTTATAAAAAATTTCATCCCAATACTTATTCGACAATATTTATTTATGTATTTACTCTTGTGGGTAGGTAAACTTTTTCATAGAGAAGGTTATGTTTTTAGAGGTTATTGCCATAGGATTTCGGGTCAGGTTAGGAATAATCCTGTTATTCGTCCTCCACGTGCAAAAGCAAAATACAAATTAAGAAGATGCATTGAAAAAACACGCTGATTTAGGTATCTACCTTTAATCCCACTTTACCATAGAGTTTTGAGCTAGAACGTTATTTATTAACAGTTATTCCAAATATGGTTTTATTGAACTTCCCAACCTAGTCCATGTCTTAATTTTATGACCGAGTTTTTGTGGGTAGATAGGTATCGTCCACATCCAAGAAATAACTAGAGATTATTTTCAGCCCTCCACGACGCAGCGTTTTGTTACAGATTTTTTGTTGTTTTGTTACCTGCCTAACTTCTCATTACTTTTAAGAAACAATTTTATTAGTCTTTGTGTTAAAACTACAATTAAACCTAAACCTGCTTAAAGACGACTGCTTAGGGAAACCTGCGGAAATGTGCACTTATGTGAAAAAGTGGGTTCCTAACTGTTTTTGTATTTCCTCTTCTGACGTGGCTCTCATACTCACAGTGCCGTATTTTCTAACGTAGGTACCTAGTTGTAGGTAACAGTACTTATTACCCAGTGACCGCCATAACCTCAAGTTCCACTATATTTAATCTTTTGAAAAGAATTTGATGAAAGTGCACCTAAACAAACCCTAATCAAGTTCGTACGGAACGTTAAACAGAGTGGCTCTGAGGATACAATAATAAATGAAAACACTGGTAATACTACTACATAGGAATCTTTAAAAAAATATCAAATATATCAGAACATCGAAATTAACAAATATTTTTTCAAACAAACTAAATATCTTAATTAAAACTGTTAACGAAATACAACACCATTTATAAATATTGTTTTACTAACATCATCATCATCTGCCTAGCCTATTGCCAAACTATGTTGGGGTCGGCTTCCAGTCTAACCGGATGCAGCTGAATATTACATTGTACATGGAGTGACTGCCTATCTGACCTCCACAACCCAGTAACTGGGTAATACGATACCCCATGGTAAGACTGGATGTCAGACTTTCGGCTTCTGACTACTTGTAACGACTGTCAAAGATCCACAAATGACAGCCGGGACCAACGGCTTAACGTGCTTTCCGAGGCACGGAGGAAACTCGGTATATAATGATGGCCACCCATCCACGGACCAACTTCGGCAAGCGCGGCTTAACCTGAAAATCGATCCGAGCGGCTGTTATTATTTAGCCACAGTTCCTCCTTTTGTTTTACTAACCTTAGGTATAATTTGTATTAATTCGCGTCTGGAAATATTTAACGAATGAAGTTGTGGAAGGTTGTAAGTAGCCTGTTGCCAACATGTGTTTAATATTTATACCGATGCAAGGGTCGTTAACCAGTCGGTGTTAGCCTATTAATCTACATCATGTAGAAAATGCCGAAAATGAAAAATAATGTCCTGTGACTAAAACTACTTACTGAATATATTTGAATATTTTTTTTTTATGTAGACTGGGACCGTCATGAGGTATGCGCAGTTTAATATTTAATGTCTTATTGTCGGCGCCACCCTGTATAGTAACACACTCATCTGTATTTAAAAGGTTATAGCTTTAGGGTTGAACCTCATGTAGGTATCAGCGCGGAATCGCACTTTTCCATGCTTCTATACCTTTCTGTTCAGAACCGTCATTTGCAAAGGGCAGAGCATTGAAAAGGCGATTCCGGGCTTGATAGATGTGGTAGAATACAACCCGTAGTCATTTTCTTAATGTATGTATGTAATAAGTAATTTATGGAAAAACTAAAGACTTTGTTTAGTTTTTCCAACAAATTAGATACCTATCCTATTACATACATATCTACATTAAAAAAATACGAAGAAAAGTTATAAATATAAACTTTGTCAAATGAAAAACATATTTACCTATGTTTCCCTACAAATTGTCATCCACGCACAGCCTTTCCGACCCACCATAATAGGTAGGTACCTATAAAGGTACACTTATATGGTTCCGGTTCCCAAACGTACGTCTCTTCTTACTCGTGGGTCCACAGTCCACACCTTTCCAGAAGCCTTTGGAAGAAAAGTGCATTTAAGTCTTTTCAAGAATAAAGCCAATGTTTTTATTTTACATTTTGGTTAATTTATTCTTTGTAACCTACCGGTCCTCATCTCAGTAAATTGTTATAGGCACTTACTAAGGGTATAAAATGTATTCCTACCTACTTAAATGTAGGTATTCAACATGAATAACTGTATGAGCAGAAAGAAACTCTAGGTAGGGAGATACACCAAGTTCTCAGAGGACTAGTAGTACCTACTTAAGTATCTACTCCAAATCACTGAGCGCCAATTGTCAGGGCCAATGACCCGTACCCATAATTAGAAGGCATTGAGTGTTTCTGACCAGAAGAATTGTGACACGAACCTAAATTGTCTATGCACCTACCGGCTTGAACACAAATAAAAGTTAAAACTATTATAAAAAGAAGGAGCAATAGTAATTAGGTACATCTTATACATTTAAGTATCCCTATTCATAGTAGGTACCTTCAAAATAATCACAATGTGGCTACAGTTGCTAGTTAGTAGATTAATACCAAGCTCATGTGAATGAACGTAATGATCTATTACCTATTCCATTCCTTAAACTACCAAACCCAGAAAATGGAAAGGTTTTTGCTAGGAAACGCACCTTGTTATATGTCATGTATCTATACTACTAGTCAACTTTGTAGATATTAAGACTTACTTTGCTATAATAAGTAGTCAAATGAAATATAAATTATCATTAAAAAACGTAATTAATACTTGCAAAGCTTTTTCGTAATGCTCATCTATTAAAAACATCTTATTTATGGCACTGACTGTACACGTATTGTGGGATCATTGAACTATTGCTAGATATAAAAACCTATTTGTACTGGAAGAGTAGCGCCATCTTTCGAAACCATGGAACAACACAAAAATTCAAATAGTTCCTCTATCTCTGAAGGCGGCAAGTGTAGAGAGCGCTAGTGTTCGGATGTGCATGTGCAAAAATTGTGATAATAATGTCAAGGCCAATGCTAAAATTAATAAATGTGTTTAGTACACCTACTTAATTGGATAAATCAATGCAGTCTTACACATTGGTAATATAATAAACGAAATAAGAGTCAGTCATTAAAGAATTTGCCCTATATTTTCAAATACTAGTGTTGCTTCCGCGTCATAACCTCTTTGCCAAATAATATCTATGGATCCGAAATTTATTGTAAATATAGTGTTATTTCACTAGTATTTATACATTTTACTTCATTAATTTGTTGTTGTATGTATTGTCGACAATTTAAACCCCTTTTGAACGATTTAATGCTTGAGATATTCGTTATTCGCTGTTAATTCAGCTTGTGCAATTTGAATTTAGCGCCATAGTGGGAAACGCATGAAGTTCGCGTTGCGAATCTGGCCGATTGATGTGAAAGATATTCCGAAGGCCGTGAGTGAACACGGAAATCGAGATGTGTGTGTGGTCAAAAAGACAGTGCAAGGTAGGGGTCGGGTGGCGTTTGTGATGGCAAAATTTTTGCAAATGGTGAGTTAGGAATTATTGACTTGTCGCGTCTCGGATTTCGTTTCGTTTTGTGATAGTGAATTATTTGTGTGATTAGCGGAATATTTGGTGTTTATTGATATTAATATTCTTAGATTCTGTGATACGGGATCGGCAAATGGCGCTACGAATAGCCAAAGTTGACACAACTACGCGTTTAGAAATCCCATACATCTTCGGTTGCCAATTTTTAGGCACGCGGCATGACCTGTGATAAACAACAAGTATTGGTGCATCCTAGAATTCTTCAAATCACCCGTGTGGACCTAGCAACTGGGACATCCAGCTTGGCGATTATAACGGTGTCAGCATGTTGCGATTTTTTTGGCGAGCGGTACTACTTTTTTAAACTCGTTTATAGAGGCGGCTAGAGGTTTCCGCGTCCCGTAGGGTCGGTGGCCCCGCGATCTGGCTCCTGGAGCTAAATTACATAATGTATAGGTGTTGTTTGGAGCATGCAACAAGTAGATATGTGTCGGCGGGCTAACTGTCAATGTGGAGTACAGTAAGCTCGCTGCCCGCGGCCCCCATTAATTCGAGCCGCTGATGTCACTTATCTCTCCGCTCTCCTATCTAGGCCCTATGGCCGCCAATTTTTTGCATATAGTATCTTAATGTAAATTTGATAACCGGCGCACGTCTCTAATTACCACTTGTTTAAATACTAAGTGATGCAAATCTAGGTTCGTTTACAGCAACTGTTCACGAATTTAAATTTTAGTCCTTCCATTGATATAACCTTGTAATTTTTATGTTGGTGTATTGTTCATATTAATGCTCTAGTAACAGTAATGTTATTCAACCATGATATAGTGATGATAATTATTTGCAGCACGGTCACTGACATTAGCACCAACGATGGACCAGCAATTCTGCTTGCGCTGGAACAACCACCCGAACAACCTGACTGATGTGCTAGCGAGCCTGCTACAGAGAGAGGCTTTGTGCGATGTCACCCTTGCATGTGAAGGGGAAACAGTCAAGGTACATATTACTTTTATCTTCTTTACTATTCATATGGTAACTTATAAGTTCTAGGATCATTATTTGCATGTGCTCATTCTAGAATCATAATACTCTGCCTAAAAGAGACGGTTATAAAACTGCCGCCACCCTTGATAGATATCTGTATAGGCCATCTCATGAAAACCAGGCGCTCATGAAAACCAGGCGGTTTTCATAAGCATTTACATTGAAATATTGAGTGACTAGGTAGCAGATCTAGTCACATGATTCAGTTGTTTTAAAAAGTCAACTTATTACAATCTCCTTAGTAATGTTATGTCACAGTAGGAAGTGTATGTAAATATTGATATTCTGTTTGTTGCACTCACATGCAACAGTTTATTATTATGCCACAACAAAATGCATTAAATAGTAAACAAACATGAGTAACACACACAGTGTGTTGTTACCTATTGTTGACAATGCTTTTTGAATGTTTTTTTCTTGCATTCTCTATACATACATAGTTAGAATAAATAAATTTCAGTTTAGTTTAGACAAAACAATTTTACTTTTGCAAAACTCTCAGAAGACGGCCCTAAAAGTTCTAGTTAATAATTGACTTGATAAATTCCTCTGAATATGTCAAGACTTAAATTAAACTTCCACATGTTAGATTGTATGTTATATAATATTTAGAGTAGTATTTGTTAGCTATAATGTTATATTTTATTCGGAATTATTGCAAATGATTAATTAATTCCAAGGACAGTAATAAAAGTGTATAATGATATGTGCTTACATAGCTGCTAGATAGAGGAAGATAAGACACAAAATCTTGATCGTCATTACAGTCAAATTGCTACCTTAGGCCATCAAGTCAAGGCAGTCTTCATAGTAGATATTTAAATATTTGCTAATTTTGCAAGGTTATTCTTTCCTAAATCAGTTTTTTAAAGCAGATATACCTTTATTTTCAAATACTTGCAATTAGGCACGTTTCTGGCTAAATACAAAATAATGAAGCATGTAAAACCATATTTTTCATTTGACTATATTCTTTTGTATGTTGTATTGCTATGTTAATGTATTAATGATGGGTGACCCTACTAGACAACTAGTTCTTTACATACATATACATAACAAGACAGAATATTTCCTGTATTTTGGGTGGTGTTAATTCTGTATGCAAAATGCCCTTAGTTTGATTTCGTAGGCAGGCATAGTAATAAGAATTTTATTATGAGAGATTTAAAGGTCAATAACACATGTAGACTAGCAACTTCCTTTATACCATTTTAAATTCAACAGTTAACTATGAAAGCTAAAGTTTTATGCTAATAAAATGCAATTTGTTTGGTAGGTTGAAAGGAGTCTGCAGAAGATATGCATGTTTTTTTACTTTCTAATTTTTATTTAAGTTGTTAAGCTGGTTTTAGGGTTCAGAATGTGTAGATCTCGGCTCTAGGAATAACTGTAAATGTGTGCTTAGACAGCTCTGGTGTTACTAATTCAGGTTTTTAAAAGAATGTATCTACAAACAAACCTTGTCACTGTTTTAGATTAAAAACATGTTCTGAACCAAAACTCAACTGATAAAATGTTGTTAATCGCAATTTATAAGAACTTTAATTGAAACAAGGTACTCTCTGCATTCAAGCCTATATTAGTGCAGATTTCGCGTTCTCAAAGATTGAGTGTACAGTCAGCAACAAAAGATCGTTAACCTTTAAAAAAAAATTAAGGTTCCACAGTCAAAAACATTATCAATCAATTATCGTTATCTTTCCCTTTTTAAGTGTGATACAGAAAATAAAAGTTACCGATACCGGTAAGTTGTTGTTTGTTTCCTCAAATAATGACATCCGCCAATGCTAAACAGCCTGTCTCGTTTTCTGTCACCAATACTCCGAAAGTACCTACCTGCTACCGGAAGACAAAACAGACTACGAGAGTCAAAAAGGATTAATCTTAATTTTTCCCACAAAAAATCTTTCTTTTTGTTTTCTTTAAGAAATCACTGAAATAAAACTTTTTTGCTATCTTTCTGAGAATATTTAACAGCCGTCTCTTAAAATTAAGAAATAATCAAGCTTCAAGCTTCTTCATTTTGTTTTCCCACCGAAAACAAAATTCCCAGTTTAAACAAACAAGTTCTAACTGTCTCATTTAAAATATATCGTTAAAATTATTGACTGTGACATAATACCTGCATTTAAAATGATATAGATGGACGGACAAATGGACATACGGCTAAGTATTACCACCGTGTTCCTTTAAACCTTTTTGGTACGGCCGCAACAGTAAATTTTACCGTTTCTCGCTGGAAACAAAGTAGAATATACGTATATCTTCTGAAATCCAGCTCGATTTCTGTTAAGTTTTGATGTCAGTTGTTATTTTGTAAAGCATTACATTATTTACTTGGTTATTATTATATAACATACATTTTAGCGATTAATTTTGAGGCTGATATAATTTTCCCGTTTATAAGGCATCGAAAAATCAGCGCTGCTTTACGACGAAATATCTTGATTGAAATATTCAAACAAGCTGTTTTAATAGGCGGCTTAAAAATAATATGATCTTCGTGCTACATAGCAGATTAATAAATGTGGCGTTAGTCTTTAGAAGACTGGACTAGGTGGTAAACTTGCTGCCTACACAGTTTAGCCAGATACCGCTATCGACTTCACCACTATCTCACTAGTTACGAATTCACGATGTTATATAGATCATTCCTTTGCTAAAACTTATGAAGTAGCATTGTGTATGTAAATCAGTCTTCAAGATCACGTGCATAAAAATAGGTCATACTCAGGAAGCACGACTATCGAGTATTATCTAGGACGATCTTAGTAAGTCACAAACATAAAATAAAGCTTTGAGTGAAAGTTAGTTTTTTCGTAGTACCTCTGCAAATGGAAAGTTCGATGGCATTCAAATCGATCCGCCCAGCCCCAAGTTAGAACTTATCGATTACAAAACAAATCGATAACAGATCATTCGTATAGTAAATCGTTTACATTTCACCATGACAATGACTTCACATTCGAACTGTGTGACGAGTTTCCTACATGTTACAAGACGCAACGTCTCTCGGTATTTCTGTCCGTTACTGTTCTTACAACTCAATAACCACGTACGGTATTAGATTTATACGATTTTCTAGTTCACGAATATTTTCTCTAGCTAGGTTTGAGTCTAGTATAAATTAGTCCACGACGAGATGAGCTGTACGCATTGCTAGTTTACGATGATTGAGAAATGTATTTATTGACAATAAACTAAACTCGAACACGTACATTATCTTAGCGAATCAAACTGATATTAAGTTACCGTTAAGTTCTCTCATCTTGGGTTCCGTGTATGTTTATTAACAGACTAATCGCTTGACATCATCCCATGAAGGTAATTGAATAGGAAATCATAAAAGGAATTATCGGTATGCCTGGGCATTTTAATTAACAGTTCGAGGGTTAAGTTAGTATGTAATATGATTTTACTGGTTTAAATCCTTTAGTACGACACATTTCATCAATTAAAAATAATATTGTATAGTCCAAACAAAGGTATGGGGGAGTCTTTTGCCCAGGAGCGGTACAATACTGGCTAACGAAAAAAAAAATCAAAAGGATACGTCTATTAGCATTCAATGCTAAATTAAAGCAAAGCTCATTATCGTTTGTCTATTTTTATTTAATTAAAAAAATACTTTAGCCTAAACGAAATTAGGCAAGTAGAACTAAGTCGGATCGTATCAGTTGATAGCAGTTATATAACCTACTTTTTTAGTAAACACGCTTGTGTACTTTCGTACGAGCTTAAGCTGTGTATGCGGCGATGTCTTTATTGCATAATTAATCATCAGGGCACGAACACGCCTTCGGTATAAGTTACATGTAAATTCTAACACATATTGCTGAACTACTTACAATTTTTGATATTCAGCTGCTTAAAATGAGTGCCTGCTAACCCCAAAATACGTACTTGAAAGACGTATTTACTCTTATGAGTAAATATGTTCTTAACATACAATTATTCAAAATATAAAATAGTATTGCCTTACAAAGGCCCCCAGGTGAATACCTATATATTAACGACTTGTGTCTGAAAACCTAGTCCATGAAAAAACATTTACCACCTAATTGTAATAACAATAGATCTGCCAAAATGGCAGTTATGCACTGTTTCTATATAATGCTAACAGAATCGTAAAGACCTTCACATAGCTCTGCATCATTTCTTTTGTATAAATTACACACGCTATTTTTAAAGCAAACTTGTGAAAATGTGTTTTTTTTTGTATTGTTTCAGGCACACCAGACGATACTCTCCGCATGTTCCCCATATTTTGAAACTATATTCCTACAGAACCATCATCCACATCCGATAATATTCCTCAAAGATGTACGATACTCAGAAATAAAATCACTTTTGGATTTTATGTACAAGGTATTAAGTTAGACCAAAATAAAATTGATTGTGAGTGAAGTACCAGAAAAAATTGTTAATTATTCAATTATTTCCAGGGTGAAGTGAATGTTGGCCAAAATATGCTACCGATGTTCCTAAAAACTGCTGAAAGTTTACAAGTTAGAGGTTTGACGGAAAATAATACATTGAATCCTAAGGTAAGCATTGAATACTTGCTGTAAATCTTACATTGAAACACTTTAACAGTAAATGTCTGAAGGAAAAGGTCGAAATGTCTGTCGAAGGTTGATAGCAATGCATAGACATAAAAACAAATATCCCTAAAAATTTACTCTAAAGTTAAAGTCAAATACCCCCAAAATCGCCACAGCAACTTGGAAATCCTCTAAAAAATAATTACACTACATTTGAATGTAAAATATACAGCCCCTAAACGGATCCCAACTCATCTATTTACCCCCTAATTTGGGGGGGAAAACTACCAAGTTGGGAACCTCGAATGGCGTTTGCCACGGCGTGATGTAATACTTTCTGATTGGTGTTAACAGTCACGTGGCTGAATGCCTAATTTTGCCGAAAGTATTACCTGAAAATATTATTATTTTTTAGTTTTTATAATAAATAATGAGTTATTTTTGTAATCTCCATATCATGATCCATCATTAGAAACTACACTCCGATCCATCCGATTCATTGGTAGTGGACACTGGTCTATTCTTTCTTATTTTTATTTTTGTTTTACCAGGACCATAAGAATGATTTCAATGATTCCAACTCCGACGTAAGTCCCTTTACCTAATGCGAGTTCGAAATAAGTAAACTGATAGTCCCATTTAATATCTGTTTCTGTCATTTCAAGTTGCCTACAATCGACCGAATACCGGAACCTTAAAAAATATAATACTCAATTAAAAAAAAGGCGTTTGAATTATTTCGCCTGCCTAACTTCCGCTTTTTTATTGTCTTAATATTAATCAATAACTGGCATGAACCCAAACAAGTTTTAACCTTCTAAAGCGTCTCTTTTCTGAGATATCAAAGTTGTAGAGATGGCGAAGATTGTAACTTTGATGCTTATATTTCAGAAATGTGACGCTTTTAAGATTTTGTCACACACAATACAGTTTGTATTGATGCCAGCTATTGATTGAAAAATACAGATTTTATGCGTGGCTGCTATTTTGTAAATAAAATGGCAGAAGTAAGGCATACAAAATATTCAAACCCTTTTGGTTATCACTATATCATTAAATCAAATTATTTGATGCCTGTAGACGTTGCTCGCTCATCTAAATAAGCTAGATTTCCGTTTAAGTATTTAAACTTAAAAGCAGCACGCACTGATTATACAGTTTATAAGTAATCGGATCAGTCGTTAGCTTTGAAATTTTTGATAGAGCAGTACCTTTACTTAAAGCCTGAATTAGATTTTTTTATTTTAGCACTAGAACCATGTAATGATAAGCCACATTAGTTAGACGTTCTAAATATTCCGTATTAACAGTGTTCGGTATATTCATAAGTTAGTCCTAATTCAAAATTAAAGCGATGACGTCACAAGACCGTTAACTCTACATGGAAATAAAAAAGATATGCATCCATAAACGCATCAACTCAATAAAAACCGTTGTAATATGGACGCCAGGGCGAGAATTAGCGTCGTTACTGTAGGTTTGAGTAGAGAGAGAGAAAGACTGAAAAGTTATTATGTTGGAAACTACGCCCTGGGCATATTTTTTTCTTCCTGTTTTCCAGTAGTTTGCATTCGAAGCAGATATATGAAAATATAATTTAGATCTTTTAATCTCGTAAAGCGTTTTTTCTACCGCTGAAAAGGTACGGCAACTAATATACCGAGCTTAACTCAACAAGGAGTATTCTTTTACGTTCTCAGTCGGAGGAACGGTCAACTCCGTCAGTGAGTGCGGAGAACCTTTCCCGTTCGGAGTCGTTCGCCACGCCTCCGGCCGCGCACTGCGCGCCGCCCGCGCCGCTCACGCCGCTGTCGGCCGCGCCGCCCGCGCATCCCCCGCACCCCTCGCACGCTATCCCGCCGGAGAAGAGACGCAGAAAGAACTCCACAGTACCCCGAGATGATGTCGATTTGTCGTACAGGCACTATGAGGTAAGCTACACTATTAACATGTGATTGACTTGCTACACATACCTTGTATGCGTGCGTTAATAAAGAGAAGTAATATGTTTCTTCCACTATTCTTTGACTGTCCAGGTGTGAACTAAATCTTGTTGTATTTATGAAGCAATGAACAGATGGTAATGTGTGATGTTGTGCAGGGCCACGTGAAGGCAGCGAAGTGCGGGTCGACGGGGTCGGGCTCGGAGCCGTCCACGCCGCCGCCGGCGCACACGGCGCACACGGCGCACTCGGCGCAGCGCGCGCCGGCGCGCTCGCCCGCGCACACGCCGGCGCCGCACGTGAAGCAGGAGCCCGACTCGCCCTACCCGCACGTGCCGCACGTGCCGCACGCGCCGCACGCCCCGCACGTGCCCAGCCTCCAACCGCCGCCGCCCTTCGACCAGACGCATCTCCAGGTAACACACTAACAATCTTTTAAACCGCCTATAGAAGCGGTCCGTATTATATCTCACTAATCCTCTGCTCGATGGTGAAAATAGAACTTTTTTTTCCTTATTTCAATGAGGATGATCTTTTTCTTCTGTTATTCTGATATTTTTTTCCGAACGATTCGCGGATCTGTCAACAGGAAGGAAGGGATCTGCCTGAATAAAAATATAACATCACAATTTTTAAAGCAGAGCCTTTCCTTCTTTGTTGGCAGAGTTCAGGCTGGGTTCGCGCGGCTGACCCGGAAGATTCTAACCGCCAGTATTTGGATCTAAGCATTAAACGGCCCGATGGCAACATTCTCGCGTCGATCCTCGCTCTACCACCCCAACAGACTTCCCTGCCTCCAAAAACTACGCGTCAATCTCCTATAAATTCTAAAAAAAGCGGGAAGTTCCGTCTTAGTTGGTTAACGCTGTACCCGTGGTTGCAATATGATAAAACTCATAACATTATGTACTGTACTTACTGCAGGAGATGGTCACACGAGCTGACAGTGAATAGGACATCATTTGTAGAAGGCAACTCTAACTTTAGGCTAGAAATTGTGAACCATCATGATAAATGCAAAGCTCATAAATTCTGTCGAGATCGTGAACACTCCAATAATATAAATGTACTATCAAGTAGTGAGACGCCTGGCGACGAAATAATAAAATAAAAGCCAGTAAATCATGTCAGGTGATTGCTAAATAACCATGTCATACTTGTATAATAACTGAAACAGAAAACACTGACTCAATGCAGTAGTTTTTGAAATATTTATATAATCTGTTCACTACAATAGAAAAATTTCTGAATGACCATATTTACAGATTCCTGCATTCTTAGACTCTAATGCAAAACCTTTAAATTGATGTATTCTCTAGTTTTATTGGAATATTGTAGACAGTAATGTAGAAGACTGATACCGAAAATTGATTCTCCCTCGCGCCAGTTTTGAGATATAAATGTATTAACATAATACATATTATGTTGTGATATGATATGTTTGCATTTCCATTATTATAAAGATTTAATTTATTAGTTAAACACCTAAGGGGGTCATTCCAATAATTATTGAAATCGTAATTTAAAATGATCACAAATAAAAGATATTGATGTTACCTAAACAGATATATACTAACACCCGGTGTCTGAAACTGGGTGCTGGGGTATGATTCTTGCTATTTCATAGGATCTTGATGTAAATATTTTAAAATTAAAACTTTGTGTAAAACACGAACTTACTTACTTATTACTTACTTACTTAGTAAATTAAAGTGTGTTACTTGGATCCTGTTTTTTTATTTATTACAGTTTAGAATGTAAAACTATGTCAAAGGCTCATATGGGCGGCGTAAAAACTCTGACACCAGATTAGGCACTAACCACACGACAACGAATAAAAAACCTTAGAACACTTTAGTTATTTTAAAATAAATTAGCTTTTCGTGTCGGCCTGTCTAATCCAGTAGTAAAAGCCAGTTTTTGCACTAAAACTCGTACGAAGTTGCTGAATTATGTCAAATACCTTTTCCCATCATTTTGACGGTTACAGTGATTTAACCAAAGATCTTTCCAACTAAAATGTTGTCACTAACACTAGATGATAACTGAATGATATGCGTAAACAGTAAGCAAGAGCCCAGCGCAAAAAAAAAAAACAAACAAACAACATAAAATTTCTAACTACTTTACCATCGAATCTGAATTTATAAAAACACACACGATAAGTGCCAAAAATGTAGATTTCAAAACGGAAATGATTGTTCAGGAAACTCTTTCATGTAGGTACTACTTAACAAGACGCTGTTTGCTTCGCATCAGTCCAAACGCGCATAACATATTTTAGTTATTAATCAAATGATGTGCATTAGTAAATAAATATATAAAATAACTGCTGATTTTCCAGGGTATGGGAGTAACGGAAATGGCATCAATACTGACCCAGCAAAGCCTTAACAATGAGTGCAATGACAACGAACCGATGTTGCAGCCACACCCAGACCAGACAGACACCATAGATGGTGAGTTTTTTTTTTTTATTTATACCACAACCATCGACAAGCCCATGAATACTTTCCTAGCTATTCTGAAATTGTACAGAGAATGACGTTACTGAAGCTGGGTAAACTTCTTAGTTTTGTTGGTGGCCATAATACCTATTCTGTGTGCTGTACATAATAATCACTGTCAAATGTTAACATTTTAACAATTATAAGGAACTAAACAATCGACTGCCGAATTTTCATAAGCTTGTATTTTATTTAATCTCTTCATTAAAAACTTTTTCGTATGCTAACATTTGACAACAGATTAATATTGCCTGTGTTTATGTCGTTTGAAGCTTTAACTTTTATTTCTACCCATTGATTTCGCTCTATGTAACTACTCAGTCGAGAGATTTCAATTCATCCCTTAAATTGTTCTGGATTACGATCTCCCGACTACTTGGGTTACGAAAAGACGCATGTGGTAACACCCGCAGCATGTCACTAAGTGTTGCTTACCATCCCATTGTTAATTTGCACTAACCATAGACGCTTATTTCTTTCTTTCTACTTGGTATGGTATGCTTTTAAATATTTTCTGTTTTTTTTTTTATGAAGAAAACGGTGTCATAAGATTTCTGTTCGATAAAGATTTGGCGCCCCTGAGGGTCATAGGTCGTGCAATATTTACACTACTTATACAATAAATTAGTTAAGGCTCAAGTTAAGATGATTACCGTAGCTAAAATTATGTATTTGTAATCTTAAGTAAATTAGAACTGATGTTAAGCCCACCGGGTGATATAACTATACACTAAACTAGCGTTAGGTTTGCATGTAAGAAAAGGGACGTGGAATGATGTAGGCAAGGTAATGGAAGAGTGTTTGTTGCTTCGAGTTAACATTGTGCCAGTGACAGAATAAGCATGCCAATTTATTGTACCAGCAGTGAAGATATTACGTATCTTACAGGTGAAAATAATGGCGTTGATGAAAATAAAAAACCATGGGAACCGTTTACAAATAAACTAGCGAGTGTTGAGAACATTGTCAAGTCATTTGGTTTGGCACTTACCAACAAACAGTTCAGTGTTCCCGAGTCTTGTAACATTTGCGGAAAACTAGTTACCAATTTAAAAAAGCATATGAAGTCGCACAATCCGGAGCAGCACAAGTGCCCCATGTGTCCTATCACGCTCACTCGAGCCGATAACCTAAAGAGACACCTCCGCATGAAGCATTGTTCTGTTTTAGGTTCTGATAACTTGTCTAATATACAGAAGAAATGCCAACTAAGTTAAAGCTCCTAAGTTTAGCTAGCCAACTAAGACTAGATGAATCTCATTGCTTACTAATTTCACAAACTGTTAATTTGCGCTCTAACGAGTGAGTGGGCAGCGCACATATTGTGATCATAGTTTTTATCTTCAATGCTGATTCCGGGATTAACTTTTAATTGTTAGCGTAACCTATCTTGCCTATTAACTTTCTGACTAATAACAACAGTTTTAACACAATGCGCTTATTTGACATTTTGTAACTAGAATTAAGGTGTGTGGTGTGATTTCTTTTTAAGATCATCATTTTTTACTATTATCGTTTGAACAAAATTCCAATTTCATTTCACTTCTAATTAGTATTATTACTACATACTTAAAATAACATGAAGTTAAGTAGCTTAAACAATACAAATCCATGTGGAAAACGCCTTCCTGGATGTTAAATGTTTGACACAATATCGTTTAAAGTGCCTCTATGATTCATATTGAAATTAAGATTTAGATTTTGTAGAGTTATTTTTAGAGTTTCTTGCAATACTCTTAAAATAAGTGTTAAACATAATGCCAAGATAAACTAATATATATATATATATATATAAAAGGCGCAGTATCTCTACAAATGAATACCTTTTTCGTAGCTCATTAAATAACATAATTTTATTTTACTTTGTGATAAAGTACCATTGTGCTCAAACAACCTCATGTGTTAACAATGTATATTTATTTCAGTATTTGTATTAGAATTGGAACCAAATATGGTTTTGCTGTCAACGAGGATAAGGTTTTATGTAATTGATAGTCTCAACTCAACTGATCAGCCTCTTACAAAAAATATGTTCTTTTTCTTTTGGAACCATGGTAATATTTTTATTTTTGCAATTTCATAAGTTATTCAATTAATTATTGGAATATAATGAAAGAAAGAAAGATTGAAGGTCTTTTCTAACAACACACAAAATTGTCGCGTATTATTCATGACTTACATTTTGTGGTCTGAGTCGTCGAAATAATCTAAAAGATTGCAGATCAATTGAGGTGCCTTATAAATCAACATCAATCATCGAACCCAAAGTTTGTACAAACTTATATGATCTCTTGTTGTTCCTTGTAGTATTATGAAACGATATCAGTTACAATTGCTGATGTCCAAGACTGACTTTTATGTGATTTAGGAACATACCTCTTAATTTTAATTTATTTCCCATTTACTTCAATTAAATTCGTATGTAAGTCTATCGTTACTGTGTGTTTGTTGCAAATATATTCCTTTATTTATACCACATTTCTTTTCATTTCATCCTCTATCCATGCTTTCTTTATATATAGCAGACCTATTTCTCTCTTTAAATCGCCTTCGGCATTACAGGCTTGGTGACAGTAATTAACAAATTTTCATGCAAACGTAACACTGACAATAACAAACACCATTTCTTCAGTACCATTGATTCATTTATGCATGGATCTCCATTGAATATACTATTTTGTTATAAATAAATAATTTCTGAAGTTTTGTTTTAAATTTTATTAAATATTATTAACGCTTTTATGACTATAATAGTTCTAGGAAAGGCATAGTACAGCGTTAACAGTTACTATTAAGGCTTAAATAGTGCTAAAATACTATAAACATTGTTTGGATCAATTCTTGTTTTTGCAAAATGTTTAAAACTCGTTTATTATTATTATTATCAAAGCTTAATTGACAACATTTCAAAATCTATAAGCCCGTGATTGAAACAACAGCATTTCTTGATTTTTTTGAGTTCGAATATACCTTTCCACTTTTTTTATTGCTTACATTCGGAGGCAATCAAAATAAACCGAAAAGCTACTGATGTCGTCATTAATATTGATAGTTGTATGTATTTGACATAAATGCCTATGTAATCAGAATGACTGGAGTCATACAGTTTCATAACTTTTACGTCTGTTTACAACAGAACGATTTTTAAAGATGTTTTTCTTAGGCAGTCAACCAAATTTGAAAAATCTTAAATTGAATTTAGATTAATCTCATATAAGCTTTTGAAACTGAAATGTTGTCAATTGTGAACCTCGGAATAACCCGCATCACGTCGCTAATGCCTCAGTTCCACCGGTCACTCATAAGGTGCACGATTACATAGAGCAGTCCTCGTTACTCGGTGACATAGAGTTCACGCGTGGCAGCTGGCACTGCGGCATTCGGCCGCGTGACGCGACGGAGTAGCGCCGAGGTGTTGAGTGTGTGGGAGTGACGGATCGCTGGTTGCAGGCTCGAAGGGCTGGCACATGCGGCTGACGTTCGAGCGGGTGGCGGGCGCGCTGAACCTGCACCGGTGCAAGCTGTGCGGCAAGGTGGTGACGCACATCCGCAACCACTATCACGTGCACTTCCCGGGGCGGTTCGAGTGCCCGCTGTGCCGCGCCACGTACACGCGCTCCGACAACCTGCGCACGCACTGCAAGTTCAAACACCCCGCGTACAATCCCGACACGCGCAAGTTCGAGCCGCCCGCGCCGCCCGCGCCCGCGCCGCCGCACGCGCCGCTGTACGCCAACCCGCTGGACGCGGGCTTCGATTGATTGTCCATGTACTGGCTCGGCCTCGACGCTCTGTGAGCGCCCGCGCCCTCGCCAGCTCAGACTCTGTCGTTGTTGATGTGTCAAAATTTGAACGGACCGTCTCGCGTCGAAACCGCTTCCTATTTAGGATTAAGCTGAAGTGCTATTACTTAAACGGGCCTTTCTTAATGTAGCCCGCACACGGCGGGCGACTCGTTTAGTACGTCTCGGTTGTGCGTTTGACTTGCCCCAGGGTGATCTTGTATAAGATTCCTCGTCTGGAATGTACCTATGTCGATGTTACTGAATAATGACTCGATGCGTATGTAGTAGGTAAGCAAATTTTTTTCTATACCAATCGCTATACGGGAACGGGCAAAAGCAATAATATGATGTTAATTTTACTATTACCATATTATTTTTTATATTGTATCGATAGGAACCTTAAGATATTAAGAATATACATTATATCGAGTAGCGGTGCGACCGCGAAGTGATGCTGGCTATTAGCGGAGGCCCAGTTACGGGCCCACACTTTCTTGTTATATTTATTCATTAGATAGGAAATTATGAGTTTCCTGTAGCTAATTGTATTTATGTTATTGAATCCTGTGGGTGGTATGGAACGACATCAGAAGGATATTTGGGGACTGGCAAGAGATTGTGATTAGTCGTTGGTCAACGACGTATAAATATTGACTGAATCTCAGTGTAGATGCATTTGTAACTCTATGAGGCCTTTGCAAGATGGATAATTATTAAGGATTTGTGATGTATTAAAGGATAGCGCCTAAGGAAACATACGAAAAGATTTTTATACTAGACTAGTTGATCTATTTACGGAGATTGTTTTTTATACTTAGATATATTCTATTGTCTGATTTAATATACTTTTATATTTATATAACTGCATATATAATATGATTTATTAGTGTTGTTTGTTTTTAATCGATTCATCATGTAGTAACATTGATTTCGTTTATATTGAGTTGACGGTTAAAGTAATCGAATTGAGATGTTAACATGTTTTATTATTTTATCGTTGGTAGGTGTTTATTTGTGGTACCGCGACGCGCCGCACCGGCCCGACGGCCGTCGCCTACTCGTGTGATCGGTGCTTGGGGTCAAAGACCTCTTTCAATCAATTAATATAAGTTAGGACGGAACGTTTGGAGGTTGCGCATTTAGTAACTAATATTGGCATTCTACGATTGGGACTAACCTAGCGTTTATGTATGTATTTTTCAATTAAGATTTAAGATTGTTACATTTTTAGCTAAACACTTTAGAGTGGTACGGTAACTGAAATGTGATAAAAAGGAATGGTGCTAGAACCAAGAGTGTTAACACGCTACGATTCGACTCCTATTATAATATGATTAATGTTTTAATGATTAGTTACGTTGCATTAAATGTAAGGCATCTAGCATCCAGTTGAGGTCGCATCTGTCTCGTCAACGAGTAAATAATGGATCGTTACACGCCTAGAGATTACAGTATCACTCGAGATTTTACCTTAATTTTTTCAGAGATCTTCAAGTTTACTAGTACATTAATATATAATGATAAGACACCATTTACATAATATATGAATCTGATCCTTGCCTACCAAATATAAAACGTTCATTGATGGAGTTGGGAATTTATCGCATCCAAATAGTGAATCCATGATCGTTTCCATAACGTAGGTTGTGGCTTTAGTGCTGTTTAGTAGCTGTGAACATGCAATTCCACTTGTGCAATTTTTTGAGAATAGTCATAACTTATAGCTAGATTATACAATTGACTATTGAATATAGGGGCCCACTCGATATATAAGCACGAAGCTCATGCGTCCCTGTATATATGAAGTCACCAAACATTTCTTCCATAAAGATTTTATATTTACTTTAAGGATATCAAAGATTTTTATACCTACAGTTCATAGTAATGTGGGCGCTTATTATTTGATAGCATTTCATACTCAGTGCAATATTACTAGTTATTTAATTACGTAACCAAACTAAATGATATTTTAAAGTATATAGTTAATATCATTGAAACAGAGTAACTACCTATTTGTATTTACATAAGTGACTACTCCTAATTTGTATTTCTACTTAGTGAATCGCTGTTTGGGTTACGGTGATGTACAGGTTTTATAGCTGGTAATATTAATAATTAGCTTGTTTACCTCTGCCAATCGTAATAGTTGTGTACTATTTAATAATTTATTGTCGCGCAAGTTGTCGTCTATTGTTGAGATAGATCATAGCTATCCGTTACGGGTCCCATTGCCCAGCGAGTCGAGGTTCGAGCTGATCTCCCCAGTCTGCCCACGCGTTAAACGCTTCATCTAATCGTGAATGCATTTTTATATTACTATCACTCGAGACCAATTTTAAATATTGAATTTGCTATAGCAAATGGATTGATTAGTAACATAGAATATTATTTTAGATATTTTAGGTTAGGATACTATGATAGTGTCTGGCCAGAATATTTTGGAGAATCACACCGTTTGGCTCAGAAAATATCTACCTTTGATCTCTTTTCAGCTTTCAAAAAGTATGCAACTTAATAATTGTAATGGTGACCACATTCGGACTTAATGAAAGCTAACTTTATGCCATATGGAATTTTATACATAAGGTTAACGAATTACTAAATTTAGTCTTATGAAATTGAGGTCTTGTAGACCTAGTCACTTATTTGGCCAATCTATTGAATATTCCAATTTATTGTATATTAAAATTTACATTTGTATCACAAGGATGTGATCTTATCATTTGAATCAATGGAGTGCAGGACGAGCTCTAAGGTTATTTTCAGGATAGCAATGGTCTAGTTATGTTTATTTTGTTTCTTCTTTATAACATTAGCAAATTTGTTATAGTGTCGTATATCACAATAGTGTAATACTAATAGGGAGGGGGTGTCAAATCGTGTACCTCACAGCTGACGAGCGCTCTTGTTATAATATTATTACTTACATGAAATTTTATGAACGATTTGTTGTTTATGAATATTTTGTTTGATGTCTTGGTTTGATGCCTCCGTTAAAAGTTTAATTTAAATAATTTTGTTTTATGCAAGCAGTTAATGCAATTTTTTTTTTCACATTGTTTGATGTTATGTAATGCAATTTTAACATGTTGCAAACTCCTGCATTTATCTGTTGTATTTATTACTAATTTTTACATTAAATTGTGGTATGTTACAAATCCGTGTAGTTTCAGTTGTGCGTTTCACACGCTCCACATCCACCCGCAAAGTATAGCGTTTATACTGTACAAACCCCAAAGCAGGTCAGATTTACATTCTGTAAATACGATGGCCTATCGTCAGTAAAGAGACGACAACACTCGAACCGAGCCTCACCGAACCGGTGCTGTGCCGAGTGTGAGAGCGGAGAGCGCAGTCGGTTCGGCGTGGCGTGATGCGACGGCGTCGCGGTCCTTGTTCGCAGAGCGCGCGCACGTGCCGGCCGCGCCGCCCTACTCGTACCACAGCATGTTCGTGGCCGTGGCGGAGAGCGCGGCGCTGTGGCGCTGCAAGTCGTGCGGCAAGGAGGTGTCCAACCGCTGGCACCACTTCCACTCGCACACGGCGCAGCGCTCGCCGTGCCCGTACTGCCCGGCCACGTACAGCCGCATCGACACGCTGCGCGCGCACCTGCGGCTCAAGCACGCCGCGCTGCTGCTCAAGCACTAAGTATCGACACACGACACGCACACAAACGCCCCCGACCCCTGCTCTACCATCTGAGCAAGAACGAATTCTTTGTTTCTCGTTAAATGTTAGTAGTCTTTAGTTACACTGACGTGCTTCACGCATGATTTAGTAAGTAATTATAATATTTAATGTGTTTTACCGCACGTTTTTGTGCGTTATATTTATATTGTTCTCTATGAGTAAGATATTGAATTTTGTTACAACTAATTTTAACTAACAGGGTAAATTAAACAGTAAGATACTGGAAAGCTCTTATCGAACGATTTTAGGCTCAGTTTAGTCAACGGATATTTAATTTCTAAACCTTGAGCTAAAATAGATGTATAAATTTCATTATTATGTACCATGGAGAAGCAAGTTATAAAAACACTTTAGTTTCTATCTTGACAATTTGTAGTAACTAGCTGAATTCCACACCTTCAATGTTAACATCGTATTTATAATGTGTAGGTAAGTGTATAAGGTGAAACGTATTTATTTGCAAGTAATTATATATAAAGGAATGAAGACTGAAAAGGAAACAACTTGTGATTGATTTTAAGATGGAGACGGTATGGTCTGAATGTAAATAATTTGTAAATTGATAAATAATAATCATTAAAATTGTAGGTAGCGAAATATCTTGGAACTTAATGCGTGTTCAAAATTCAAATTTACATAAAAACACGATCTTATAGTAGTCCTATGTATCATAAATTATATTTTTGTATAAATATTGTCTGCGGTTATCGCATAACTTTTAAGGGTAATAGGTGTCTACTCTTGACTTGTAAACTATGCAAGTATATGAACATTCCAGTATTTAAAGGACACATGTAAAATGTTTTAATTGGTACGCATTTGCTATCTTAAATCAGATTTTCTGACTTTTGGAATCTACTGATAATAATAGTCAATAATCTAATTCGGACCTGCTTATGTCCTTTTATAATGTAGATAGTATCCTTGCTGAATGTTGTGACCTTTGGCTCATTTTATCGAAAAGAAAACTTGTTTGATTGTTTCATGAATCGAAAAGCTATTGTAAAGTAAAGGAGATTGTGCAAAACTGGTATGTGGAACTATCGAAACGGTTTTATATTTGTGTTGGGATGTCTCATTTTATCCAAGAGACTGGTAGTAAGTCCAGCCCTTGCCTGCCTGGCTTGGTACTCTTAAGTACCGCTGTAGCTACGGAAAAAACATTATTAGGAAACTACTAGTCTTTAACTTACTTTTTGAGTAATCTAGCGATTACAGTCCTTTCGCAGATTTTGTAAAAATAGTACAATAAGCCAGGAAAACGTATTTTTTTAAGTCATGAAGTCGTCACCTCTTGTAAATTATAAAGAAGTTATGTTCTCATATTTGTGGGGCAGATAATTATGTCCATTACACGAAGGTAAACACGAAATATCCCAGTATGCGTAAATATCAAACCATGCTCCGTAGACCACTTCTAAACCAAATTAGCACAGTCTCCTTTTTCCTCTTTGAATTAAGTGTCGTAACTTTGATAAGGAAATGTGAATTTAGCACAACACAACGTTTAATTGTCCAAGTAAATGTCTAGCTTTTAACGGTCCAATATATATTAGCATTCGTAATAATTGTATGTCATATTGATGTAGGGAAAGAATAATAATTTAATTGAATCTCATCAAACAGTAATTCATTTATCAGTATTATATGAGCTATAAATCAATATTCATAGGTAGTGATTAATTGATGTCATAAGTCCCAATCTAAGAATGTAGGTTAGTTAACGTAGCATTGTGAAGTCATCTGATATAAAGTGCTTGCCTAGTCACACCCACTTTTCTAGTTAATATTTTTATTGTTGAAATTTGTTGTTCCTTTTTGTTATTGTTTTAATGTCATAGTTTTAAATATATCTCGTTCTAATTGTGCAATATTTTGCGGCGGCCGTAATCATAATGTTTTAGGGTTCTACAAGTAAAGTGTCTATTAACTTTACTTGTATGATTATAAAAATAATTATTCACTTATTTAATGCTCTTAATAAATACATCACTTCAATCTGGCGTTTCTTTTGGCTTATAATTAATAATAAAAATACTTTAAGGTTTTTGATATAAAATAATTTTATTGCACAGTTTGATAATTATTATGTTAATGGCAACACATACTATAGGTGTGATTTATTTACACATTGCACAAATTTCACTATAAGTAGATATTCATCTACAAAATACTTGCATTATTTAAGTTACTTGCGATTCAAAGTCTATCTTAACACACATACTACATTCAAACTGAATTAAACATGGCAACATATGGCAAGTTTAATTCTCTTAATACTAGATATAATTTATGAGAGAAGTATACAGAGAAAATGGCAAAACATTACATACAAATAATAATTTATCTGTATTCACATACGTTTCAACTGGCAACACAGTCACAACTTACCCTTGCTACTGGCAATGATGCAATATCTACTCAGATTTAAAGTATGAAGTTCCATCTACTTATCACAGTTTAATATTTTACTTTAGGTACTCCTACTTTTCCATTTTACGGGACTGTCTTGAAATAAGTTAGTTTACATTTAGCAAAAGAATTAAATTACTACGTCAGCTGTCTTTTTAGGAGGAATCATTCCGACTGGAAACTACAAAGATTCACCTAAATGTTCTTAACTCAAACAATAGTACAATAAAGAGAACATACACGGAACTTTTACCCCCAATATCACCGCAACGAGAAGGTTCCCAGGTATGGTATGGTATTTTTAGAAGAAGAAAAAATATCGCAATGACTGCGTGAACAAGTGCCTTTCGGCTTCTCTAAGGGTACTTTTTACGTCCATTATATGCAATACATGGTGTAACATGATCATGAATGAATTCGCTAGGAACATGCCTCTCCACACGAACACCTACTTTTAGTTAAGAAGGTCGCAGCTTTTCGTTAGGTAAATGGAACTGCAAACGGTATCAATTTAATGGAAAAATAGGTCAAAAGAAAATTTGTAAATCTTGCGCTCCTATAGTAAAATCATTTGATATTTTAGTCATCACTGAGCCTCTCCACCTTGCCACTCTCACCAGGTGAGCCCACTACGACGCTAGCCTCACTCACTGTACTCTCTTCTTCCTTTTCCTTGCTAGTGTCCTCTTGTTCACTGGAATCTTCCTTTTCAGAGGAACCTTCACCGGAATCGTCGGATTCCTCTTCATCCGAGTCTATCTTCTCAGCAGCGCTCTGCTTGCTCTTCTTGTTCTTTTTAAATTCTTCCTCCATTTCTTTGAACTTCAGAGTTAAGTATCTGGAATTTACAAAGACATAGGTCAGGTACATATTCCTGTTTACACTATTGCCTACGATTGTAACGACTAAAATTGTCACATCTGAAATTTTATTGATTTACCTAAACATATGTATAATGTACTGCGGCGCCAACGGAAAACGGAGTAAGTATGGGTACTGTTGGGTTAGCCCGAGTATTGAAACATGCAGGTATAGCTTAATATTAATTTTAGGTAGATATCTAAATTAGCCAGACATGTCTTAATCATGGAAATACTACCAAGGTAGCCTGCACGCCTGAACACCTAACCATCATTTATAGGTACTCGAAGCTGACAAAGTAGACTGCTTAGAGAAGTATCTACTTAGATCTCTTAAAACACCATTAGTGAAACAACACTTGACACTTACTTATCAACTAGTGGTCCGCTGTAATCTTCGGGGAACTTGGGCGAGTGCGGCAGGATATACTTGTAGAGGCTCTCGTTGAGGACGTAGAGCTGGGTCGTGGATGCACACTTCACGTTGAACCACCAGTCGCAAGTTAGACCCGCCTGGGAGAATATCGTCCCGTTCGGGCACAGGAAGGAAGCCTGGCCGCCGTTGAGGTCACAGTAGTGCCATACCTGTAAAAACAATTATCATCTCATTATTAAAACTTTCCGATTCCCGATTTCATAAAGCAGCGACATCCTCCACAAAAAAAGTAACTTCGGTGAGAATGCATCACCGAAGTTGCTTCTTTTGTGGAGCATGTCGACTTTTGCTATTACTATTTGATCGGTTCCAATCCGTTGTGGACTTGTGGCCCAACAACATTGGAAACGTTGCTCCACAAAATTAAACTTCGGTGTGGATGACTTTTATAACATAGCTATAATTCTGCCCAATTTCGCTAAACGCAGGGTGAAGCTGTAAAAAGAAACAGCTTCATTTTTGCAATGTCACACAGCACTCAGTCTCATAATGCACTTGGCATGCAAAGCGACGATTAATTAGAAATTCAGTTGCGAGGCAAGTGAGTTAAGCAATTGTTATAACATTTTATCACCTGAATGAAGTAAATTAAATTCCGTCAGGGTCAACGACGCATTAGTAGGCAACTGCTGATATTTCTGAAGGTACCTAGGATATGCTTAATTTGGGACATTTAGGTATACATATACAGTTTTGTTACATAAATACCAGTATGAGAAAGAAATGAAAACAAAAGGACGAAACGAGGGTAGGTACAGTCGATCTAAGTTAAGTAAAAATTAAAAAAAAACTAGGTAAATGCTACCGCCATTCCATATACCTACCTACAGGCGTGATTTCGTGAAAATATTTATCAAACCAGAAAATGTCTGAACCACCAAATTACACCTCTGTACCATGTCATGTGATAACTACCGTGATAGTGTATATTGATATTGTACCTACATATATTGATATATGGGGTACACAGAGATGTAGATGAATGTTGTAGGCAATACATAGGGGCTGGCTGAGCCTATTGCCATTATTTGGACTCAATTTTCATCTCCAGGCAGCTCCGCGTATTTCCTCATGGAAACTCAATAATCGAACCCAGGACTTCCTCAGAAAACACGCTAGCGACGACTAAACCGGTGGGCGAAACAGTCTTAATTCTTGACTAACATCCCGTATGGACATAATTTTACATTATATCAAGTGCCCATTTTGGGAGATATCCTCTGGCCTGAGCAATTACCACAAATGCATAGACAGACACCGACGGCTGGCCGACCTACTTTCCCTTTGTAACACCGATTTTTTGCACTTAAACATTCTTGTGCGTTGCAAATTACCTGGCAGCGTGTGTCAGGATCTGCGAAGAAGCCTTTATACCGCTGAGTCTTGCAGTCGAAGCTGGTGGGTGGGATCGTGGTAAGAATCGGATAGTCAAGCCCGGGCCGTCCTGGAGTGCCACCTTCATCGTCTGATGCCTGAACCAAGGGGAAATGCTGGCTGGTACCACCGCCTGGTGTAATATCTGTAAGTAAGTATTTATTCAATGATACCCTTATATGGACAGCAAGTTACGTAAAAGTGAAATAAGGTTTCGCGGCGATTTTTTGCCAGTGGGTCAGTTGTGTCCAAAGCAACCAAACCTTAAGAGTGATGTGTAGGTAAAATGTGATTAACCTTCACATAATAATCCAAATTAACATTAAGAGATGAAGAAAAAAAGTCGTGTTAATTAAGTTTTTCTTCAAAGTTCTGATAAGCTTATAGCTTTTACTTTTTTTTTCTCAGGAAAACACTTATCTGCCAGAAGGTAGAAATTCGACAGGAGCCAAAGATTTTTTTTATAACTATGAAATTAATAGACCTACTCCAACTCTATACATAAATATTAATAATTAAATGCCCTCCTTAAATCGTTGCAGGAAGTTAGACCCACTTTTAACAGCCAACAAATAAATAGACCAAATTCGAGATGGGTGAAGTTTTATCGAAAACCGGGTATTAGTTTGAAAAATCAGAATTGTTCAATAGTGGGATTGTTTTGTATACCTATTTCTGTCCTATTGAGATTGAGACCATCGAATCTCTCTGATTCAAATAATCCGCCCCTCTAATTCCTACACAAAAATACTTACCTACATGTATAATTATCCAACTTACCATCAAGATGTTGGGAAGGAGGGACCACTGGCGCAAGATACGGTTCTGCTGTCAACTCATCATCAGGCACGTGTTCCTCACGCTCAGGATCCAGTTGAGTGTCTTTTTCGGGTTTTGATATTACTTTAACTGCCACAAATGGTTTGGGAGTGCTTAAGATTGGGGTGACCACGTCGTTTTGTTGCGGTACAGCTTTCAAAACATTTAACACTTGCAATAAAGTTCTAATAGACGCACCGACGTTTTCTTTGGTGATAGGCTTCGGAATAGACTTGTTCAGTTGAAGTGAATTCAGTAATGACGCCAGCGGTATTGTGTTTGAAGATGCTTGTGGAACTTTGAACGGGGTCTGATCCACTACATGCTGATAATATTGGGGTTTGATCTCCTCATACATTGGTTCAGACTGTATATGTGCTTCCTGAAGCTTTTGATCAAATTCAGAATCAGCTTCTGGTAGACGTGTCGAATAAATCGTAGCATCCTTAGTGTATAGAGGTGAATTAAATATTGGTCTAAACCCACTTTGTATAACCGGTTGGGCCAGCGAGTGCGGAGGGCGTTGCTTCTCGTAGTAACTTTCAGAAACGATAGCAGGCTGCTTCCTGATATTGGCTTGTTGAACGTCAACATTGTCATAAACGAAATGAGGTCGAGCCGGTCGTGGCTTTAGATAAACTTGCTCTTTAGGTATTAACACAGATACTGGTATCGGTTTCTTCGTTATGTCATACACGTTTTCGTTTTCGGACACTTTAACAGGGGGTGTTTGCTCATAAGGAACCAATTTATATTTTGGTTTTTCCGACAAATAATATCGGATGTTAGGTGAGTTCTCGTTATATAAGTTCAAGTAAGGTTTCCGGGTCGGAGATACAAATGTCACAGCAGGCTGTTTAGAAATTGGTTTATGAACCACTCTGCCATTGTCGTAATCATTGTGTACCAGTACGTTATACTCCGACAGTAAAGGATTATAGTTTTGAGACACTTTGCCCTGGATTTGGTAAATAGGCACTCCACCTTTATAGTAGATTTTTGTTGTATTTGCGGATGCAATATTATGCTGAGTCAATCTGTTTCCTTGATATCTGGGGATGTTTCTGTTTGAATAGATAATTTTCTTTGGCTCTCGGTGATTGGCGTGATTTACTTCACTAGTCTCGACAATTTCAGCTTTTTCCACTTCAACTTCTCTTATATTCTCCGTTGTCGGTGTTGCTAAGTCGTTGGCATAGTAAAATGTCATATATGGTATCAGTCTCCTGTACCTTTCATTGATAGAGAGTTTTGTAGAGTTATTGTTATTATTAATCTTCCGTTTCTTTCCGCGACTTGCTCTTACAGTCGTCTCTTCTACTTTAGATTCCATTGGTACGAAATCATCCTGCACATCCGTTGCCATTCCTCCCAACATTTTTATTTCAGGACTATTCCCATTTGGTGTGATTGTGATTGATGTGACCAAGGCAGGTATAACTGAAACAATGAAAACTTCTTTATTATTCACACCGCAACACTCGTTAAAATACCTTAACACATGTTACATTAGTCCGCAGAATGACTGTTACAACAATTTCCCAAGCACAAAAAGACAATGCCTACCTACTTCGAGGTCAACATCGCTTTTCAACTTGACATTGTACCGAATATTGTGATTCAGTAAAAGATTGCTAAACAAAAAAAAAGAAATACAAATTAACTAAGTTACTAACACATTAATGGTCATAGACCTAGGTCAGTTAATCATTAGATATTGCAATGCTTTGATTACCTATTTATGAGATTATATTCAAACTGAGGCTGATAGCGTTAGCTAAGTCATCCTTGTTAGGTATAGTGAGCTGGTTATGCATTGTGCTCTAAATGTCCATAAGAGTAATAGTAGGTAAGTAGGTGCATTGCTCATTCAAAGGTAGATCATGCATCTCTTATGAAGTTACATAAGTAACCCAGTTTGCAACCAATTATTTCTTTTATATTTATTTCTATGTCATGCAATATGTAACACCGAAATACTTGGCGCACCCACCTGCTCATCAGTTGCGCATACGTACGAACACAGCGAGGCTCATCATCGCGTTCATATCATAAAAATTGTGAAACAATTATCTAATTGTGTCTGACCATCATATTAATCAGTTTCAAATAGTCCTATTTAACCAACGAGGAGATTAAGTAACTTATACCGAACCGAATTAACGTATTATAATATCGAAGCACATATTTTTACTTTCACTAACTAGATTCCTGTTGCTTTGGTAAGTGTTCAATAAATCTCTAGGGCTCTAGTTCTAGTATGTACCTACTCACCTACCTACCTTCGGACTCGCAAATACCTTGTGCGTGTTATGAAATTCGCTCTAGTTTAGTCAATTGTGTTTTAGGTGATAGATATTTAGCATCTGCGCCAGAATAAAACTGTTGAAATGCACCACCATTTCAACAGTTTTAATTACGTAGATAGACACAACATGTAGTATCTACCTGTTTTTATATATAGGTAGGTAGGTGGAGATATTAAAACATGTTTTCTGCTGACTACTACACGAGTGCTACTGTAATTTTCTATCGTTTAGAAAACCTTTTGATTAAAACAGTAGGTACCTTTGTATATTTAAAAATACACACTTCCTGAAATATTGCACTTAGGTTTCTTTCTTATAACTAGGTGCAATTATCTACTTTTACATATTATCTAAGTACATAATTACATCTATTTTGTGCCTATTATCGCCCTTCGTTTTTTGCATTGCTATTCATAATTGCCAATAATGGGGTAATTCTCTACGGTTGTTAGATCCTATCATGCTTGTTTTTATGGCACCGACAATATTTTTTACCATCAAACAAGTACTTAGGTATCAATCACAGCAATTATGAGGCTTGCCATCCGTGTCAAGCAAAAAAAAGAAAATTTTAAGTAAAGATGGAGGTAGGTATGTTGTGTATGTATTAGATATATAGAGAGGTATAGGTACCTACTTAGGTCTTCGTGCTTCACTATAAGGGCTGTTGTCACTAATTGCATTAGTCGGCATTAGGGCGTTCCGATACGTCAGCCTGCCTCTTGACTAGTCCTAAGTGAGCTATTTGTACTGAGGGTGTCGTTTTCTGTCTCCTGTTTGTGTTTTCTAGAGAGAAGCGGGTATAGTGCAGCCAATGGTGTTGGTTTAAGCAGCCAGAATAGGTACGTTATTATTCTGCAGGTTTAATTAATGGCTAGGTACACCTACAAATCGGGCTTGAGGGAATTTATATATTAGGTAGCCTACTCGTACTCGTTGAACACCTGCCAAGCTGATTGAAAATGTATCACCTCATCGCATCGGTATTTTATCAAATATTTTTAATTGCGCAATATGTATTGGTCTCCATAATAAATGTTCACTTTCACACGCGCAGACCCTTTCACAATCAAAGTTAATTTAAATCCAAAACATAATAATTCATGATGCGATCTCTCTTTAATTAATTGCAACGATGACATCATGAACATAATCAATACCAATATTTATGGGCTATTAAATCATAGTCAAGCATGTTCCATCTGTTGCGAGTCCAATGCAAGATGGATCGTTTCGATAGAGAGTTTAAGTCGTACAACGGTAATCGAGAAACGTGCCCTAAGACATCATTCTCAGTCGCAATCACAACTGTAAGCAATTAATTAACATGGTCGCGCTCAATATTTCTATGTTAATGAGATGGCAGAATAGGTACCTATAGGCAGTCAAGTGATGGACACAGGAATTTTTTTAAATTATTAGAGTGGTAACTAGATATGTAAAAGATGAGAGACTGACCTATGGAGGAACTTCGGTAGAGTATGATATACCTAAGATATTCTGGAAAAGGTTCGAAAACCAAAGTCACGTTGGTTTTGGCTTTGTGTTTGGTTTAGGTAAAACAGTCCAACACATTTTTATGTCGAGTATGTGGGTACCTTCTCGTACATGTTTAGGCCTACGTTTTGTTATACGGTTTTTTACCAATCCTATCCTCATGTCGTACGCCCGAAAAGGGTTTCGGGGCACTTTTCGTTTGCGTCACGTAAATAAAGCTTCGAATATTTCAAAGCTTAATTAATTTCCAAATAATTCACTGCTAGAAAATCAAACCCAAGCACACGTGCTAGCCTAACTGTTAAAAGCCTGTTCCTATTAATGTCAATCTAAGATGGAAATTATATAACGTAAGTACCTATCGCATAATCTAGCACTTAAAAATAATAAAATGAAATATCTTGCTTAAACTTAATTGAAGTTTCAAATAACAATATCTTAAATGTTGCAAAAGAACCTAATAAAATAGGTAAGTCACAGGCTATATTCTGTTAACCCTATAACGGATTGTGTGCAAAGCGACAACGAAATAAATGGTAGGTAAGCATTTTAGAAAGGCAGGATCGTTCGTGTGTCGAATACGGGTAGAGCCTTGGAGAAGTGACTGGCTGTGCACACGGAGATCCGTATCCTGACTGCGAGTCAGCGACTCACTCACACCACACTGATCTACAGATACCGTTCATTAAACTAATATATTCAACTAATTATTTTAATTAAATAGAACCAGTCTATGGGTACTTTTCCATATATATTTATCGTATCATCATGTAGCGGCTAGTGAGAGAAGAAAGAAGATTAACCTGTCAAGAAAATCCGTAGTAGGATAATACATTCGAATGATATACCGAAGTTATGTATCTACATAAGGGCAGAAAACTGGATACCTACCTCATTGCGACATAATTCCACAATTGCTTCATAAATAGCTTCTGTTTTATTTTACGCATAAATTAAACGGTGAAAACGTTGGATTTTCTAGTTCAGTTACTGCCAATTATGTTAGACTAGAAGTGGTTAAGTCGAGCAACGTAAATACCTTGACCTGCAGATAATGATAGCGTCCTTCTGACTTTTAAACCATCATGCCGATTGGTATATAGAACTATAGAACCACTGAGATCTGCCGACACACGTTTTAAACATTCAGCCTCACGAAAACGCCCTTTACGTTTTAGGTCTGTGCAGTTTCACACCGAATTAATTCTTTGTATGCCTAACCATAGAATGTTAAACGGAATAACTGCATACTATATCTAGTGCAAATTAGATAGATACTAAGATGCGAACAATAACGAAATTCGTGCTAATTAACTATATGAGAAGCCCTATTATATTATAAATAGGCATTGATTTCGTATTTTGGTACTAGACTGTAGCGTTACCTACCAATGTAAAGTTCGCCATTTGATAGCTCATGAATTTAACACTCGAACAGGATATTAATTTACATACCTTAGTACTTACCTACTTATATGACACAGATACAACAATCAATCTCCAGCCGCATGTCAATATCGCCGTTAGATTTCATGAACGTGAGATCAAATGACCAGATTTATTAAAATAAACACGACAATATCCGATCTGCTAAGTCATACAGCACATTTTGCACGACGCTAATGCACAAAAGTGAGTGTAATTTTTGTCTTGTGAATGGCAGCATTAAGGGCATTCGGGTTAGTCAGTGGTGTCAGCGAAGGTCGATATTATTATTCTATAAAAAATATTTATTCGACCCGGATTATACTTTTACTTCCTCCAAGGCAGAAAAGTATTCTTGTTGACTAAGCCGGCCACAAGAACGGCATGCACCAGGTATAGACACAGCAACATACAGACTACAGAGTAAATAGTTACTCACATAGACGGCTTTGCTGCCATCAGAAGATCCTTCAGCTCGTACCCTACCGAGGCTATCGTGTTTTACTAAGACAAATCGTGATCTTTGATTCATTTGTCAAATAATGCACATCGTAATGATCAGTCATTGTTTCAATCAGTCACGATTCTATGCGCCAGTGCCGATAATCTTTTTGTATCCATATACTTTAGACTAGAACTAAGTGTGTGAACCGTTGCTTTGTTTTGTTTTTATTTATTAGACAACTAACACTACATAATAGATAGGTAGTAGGTTTCCTTGTCTAGCTTGGTAAAAAGATGAGCTGGTCAGCACGGTCAACAACAGCCCAGTGTGATTTTGATGCAAACAACGCTAGAGTGTGGTCAACGTGGTTACCATGATCTGTTAGTGCAGGAACGTTTTAGGACTATTCCGAGAGTGGGAAAGTGACAGCGCAACACCCACTCTGGGAATAATACTAAAACATTCCTGCACTAAAAGATCATGGTAACCCACCTGATCACTATTCCAAATAGGAAAGAAACAAGCACCTACTTAAGTTGACTTACAATTTTACATTTCAATCCCAATTTGTGAAATGAAATGAGTAATCGGCTCTACCTTATAACCTTGTAGGAAGTAAAGTAATAAATTCCCAAGGTTTCCATGCATTAAAACCATAGCACGTGATATCGTAGCAGTGTTTTATTATTTTGTAAAAAAAAAGTTGTCAGCGGATAGCTGGGCTCTCGGTCACGGTGCGCAAACGCACGCACGACAGACCGTGCACAATGCGCACGTCTCTCAAATTATAAGTTAAACTCTTTGGAGACATCAAAAATCAAGATAACAGATGAGTGTGTCCTATTTACAGTTCTATTACATAAGTAAGTACCTAATTACTTACCTGCCTCTATAAAAATCAAGTGTCAAATACCTCCATACCTACTGCGTACACGCAATAGGTACTCACCTGAGCAATGATGCGGTGTAGACGGTTTATTCCGAACCTGACCCGAAATCCTAACCCGGTCGCGGGTTAGGTTAGGAACTTGAAAAAAACTATAAACTTTGTTCCGAACGTAACCCTCTTCCTAACCTGACCCGATGTATCGTTCCCATCATAACCCGAATTGCGATATGGTAGGTTTCCCTCTCCTCTTTCTCAGAATAAAAGGTACCTGTGTCCAATCAAAGTTTAATATTTACAATATCCATATATCACACTAACAATTACCGAACTGTTGTGAACTCTGATGAAAAGTTAAACTTAATTAAAAAATTTAATTTAATAAACCCGAAGACGTGGAAATTCCACCAAAGTTTACAGATTTTTTGATCGTCATCACAATAGTCTGCACTATTGTGATGACGATAACCGCATATTAGTATTTGCTAGTGGAGAGGTGAAAAGTTAAACTCATTAACCGATTATATGTTTGAGCAGTGGTTAAAAGGTGAGAAGTTAACTGACACCTGGTGTGTAAGTAAGCAAGGAACGACACAGGACAACAAATTGTCTTGAAGGGGGGCACAAAAGGACTAACAAAAAAATTGGAGTGAACTGCAATTTAATGACAGTTTTAAATGCTCTGAAATGTGATTCGGACATTGTAAAAAAATATATTTAAATTAAAAAAGAAGTGAACATTCCATTACTTGTAACAGAGATTTATGGATTTTGTACGTTGTTGGTCAAGTTAAGAAAGGAAAGATTACTGTAGGGCACGGCTTACAAATGTTAAAGTGACTTTTACAGTCAAGTAAATTATATTGTTTATTATTCATGTTGATTCTGTGATATTATAATTATTGTTCGTTAATTTCGTTAATTGTTAGTGTGATTATATCGATATTGTAAATATTAAACTTTGATTGGACACAGGTACCTTTTATTCTGAGAAAGAGGAGAGGGAAACCTACCATATCGCAATTCGGGTTATGATGGGAACGATACATCGGGTCAGGTTAGGAAGAGGGTTACGTTCGGAACAAATTTTATAGTTTTTTTCAAGTTCCTAACCTAACCCGCGACCGGGTTAGGATTTCGGGTCAGGTTCGGAATAAACCGTGTAGACCGCGTGTGATAAAGCCCAATTTCAGATTAACTAAGTAATGTTTAAAATATACCAGCTAACATATTCATATCAAACACATGATCCGGGTTTTGATTGGCTATTAGACTCTAATGAAAGTCAATATACTGATAGAATGATTATGCACAAAAGTAATCTACTATTAAGAAATGAGACGCAGTTAACAGCCACTCAAAATACATTGATTGCCAAGGTAGATCGTGCACTGGCAATAGCATAATAAGAGGTCAGGTGGCGGTTGATGCAGACATTATAATTATAAATAAACATCTTGTATCTTGGAAATCGCTTTAGATTTATAGAACTCAGTGGAGTTTGGTAGTATACCTAGCAAGGCGAAGGTAGGTGGAGTAAGGCTGTGACCGAGAGGCATCCAAGAACTGGGGCAGAAGTGTTGGTTATCCTGCAGAGTGCAGCGAGATAGCGGGACAGATGATTCTGCTGCCATCATTGGTAAAACCTGGATGAAGCTAGCGTGGAGAATGGCACAAGTTTAAACAGGCTTATCCCCAGCAGTGGGTGAAGTCGGGCTTTAGATGATGATGCTGATTCTGTAGTCAACATTAACACATAGGGAACGTCGTCACGTCACGTGGTGACGTCATTGTTGGTCCACCGAAACTCGTTTCTTTATTCCTAAGTTATCTATTACCTAACACGGAAACGACATCCGATAAAACTAAGTTTTTTATTATTCTCATCCGTAAAATAACTTTCGCCGGAGCGAGTTTTGACAACATATTGTATCGATTTCCATCCGTTTGTCATCAGCATCATGTCGTGTGATAATGTATGGCTGCGACGCGACCGTTCACGACTCCCGAGTTGTTGAACGCGTGATCAAGCGCACTTTCACTTAATTTTATTTAAAAACGACTTGTCGATGTCTGACCAGGCGCACTGTGGGTTTCGTTGTCAGGTAGGTACTTATGTTAAAAGATAACTAATACTGATGTTCAGATTTAGTTTAAAACTGCCTATGGAACCCTAAAAAGAAAACTAATCAAGCAAGATATTTTTCACAACATCCTGCCAGATTCTTGCAAGAGATTTCCTTTTTTAGAATGCGGGTAAACCTATGATGTAATCGGCCAAATGCATGAAAAGCTTCGATCGTCTGTTTCCTTCTGTTCTTCATCATTTCCAGTGTTATTTTTAAGGTAGGTACGTACATAACCATTCACTTAATATTGGCTTGATATACGAGTACTGTTTTTTATACCAGAGAAGTGAATACTGTAAATCAGTAAAAAGCCTGTACACAATGCAGATTCGGTCGTTAGACGCAAATTATTATAGTTATACAAGCTGTCTTCAGACTCAAAATTGGCGTGTTCCGAAGTCATCCTCGTGTCACATTATTTACCGTAAACAAAAACCCAAAGTTCGAGAAAGTACGTTATTAAGGTGAAAGCGAAACTCGATCACGGAGTACGGGACAGACGCCAAAAGGTATTACATAAAACGCGTCTTGTTTACCGATTAGATGAGATTGTGTGGTGGACACTACACCCGCAAGTAGAGTCCGACCGTTCCTCTTTCTTGTTCGACCGAAATTGGTAGTAGGTACAGCGACGATTCTGTTTACGACCCTTATAATAAAGTACCATCTTTATGACCTTAGATTAGATACTGTATCACAAAAGAGATTTCTCGTATTCCACTTTATTATTAAGAATTATTTATTTTTAGGACCGACTTCAAAATGGCGTTGATCGATTAACTAATCAACTTTGTTGTAAATAAACCAACTTCAAGGCTGTTGCACTTAAGTTTAAAAACTTCCGCATTAGTCACGAAGTTAGCTGTCTAAATATAGAGCGATTGACATGATTCTGGTTCTGAAAAAAATAATTTATGAATGGTTACAGTTTGCGCATCATTGTCGCTCGTGTTTAATTATGATTAAATATTAAAACACAGGTACGTCATTAATACATTTTATAGCTAAGAGTTCTAATTAACAATGTCCGGTTGTGCTTTTATAATAATTGTAAAAATCTTTGCATAACGAAGCAAAAATTTCGCCAATAAACATTAATTGTAACTGCTAACAGCAGTCTCTCTAACGACTGCTTTCCAGTTTTAACGCTCATTGTACAAATTACATACAAAACAGAAATCAATATGTCCGACCATAAACAGAATACAAGATTACCTACTGGCAATACATCTTATATTTTACAACCATCACTGTAGGAGAAACTAGCACTAATCGAGTCGGCTACTGCAAGAAACAAATCATTGTTTCTTTACCACATTATTTTTAACTTTTGTGAAAAAGAAACCTCTACATTTACATACAAATACTTAATTATATCAATACAACCTCCTAGCCGAAAGCCTAACCTTGAAGCGGCGTAGTCGCTAACTAGGTCAAGATCTAAAACTGTCTTCAAACAATTTTTCACATCCGATGACGTTCTGCAAATTCATACCATGGTCAACTTACACTAAATTAATTGATCCATTATTCTGTCTCACGCTGTTCGGATCCACATTGTTAACTCCGTGAGACCGTTTGTTGCACTTCTTATATAACTAAATGACCCCTGCGTATACTTTTAATAATAGGTAATTGATAGGTGCAAGTGGTCCACAATATGTGGTCTACTGTTTCTTCACCGCTCCCCTATCCATTCCATTGTTTGTTATTCGCATGGTGAAACACTGCTATTCTTTTTAACGGACGCCTGCGAGATGGCCACCTTAGCATCCTTAACCATATTATGGTAAACAGCTGAGATATTTGCAAATCTCGACCGCTTTGATTACAATGGAAACGGTCCTATTTATTTTGAATAACGTTTTATCAACCGTTAATCTTGACAAACGGGCCGTGACAGATATTTTAATTATTACCTCAGAAGAACGAGACTGAATGAAGTGACCCTCTGAAGGTGCGTCGCATTATTTTTCCAGGACCAAATGGCCAGCACGTAGGTAGAGTTCATATATTCCGACATTGTAAAACATAGTTATATATTTAAACAACAGCCATTCGAACCATTCAAATGTCAGTTGAGTTATTTCCTACAGCATACGTAATGTGTATAAAGCTGCAGAACATGCTCAATCTTAACGTCCACTTTATTAATCAGGTATAAGGACCGGCAAGAAATGTCGTCTATTACGTCCTTACACAGCTTTTTGTATCATTCATTTCATTGCGAAATTTGAACAGACCATGATTTTGTAAAATATGTTGACTCTAGACGACAAACTATGTCACAATGTCTTAATTGACTTTGATAGTAGCTAGGTACATACATATGTTGTCTATCCAAAACTCGAACCGCCGAATTTACAGTAATTGGATTCAATCAGTCCCTATTGAGTATCAGTAGGTATAGAGATCAATTGTACAAAGATAGATCACAGAGCCGTCAAGCTATCAACATGCCCTAAATGTTTAGACCGTGGTACCACCCAAGCATCACAAATAACAGGTTACTTACTTATTAGACTACAAGAAACACTCGCTCAACAAATAAGTCACATTTGACCCTCATCTGTTAACGTACTCGCGGATGTCTCAATCTCAACAATCACTGAACTCGACGCACGCTACACTCTATCCACTAATGCAGCTAATTAGCCGAGTTAATTATGATGTAACGAATAGACGCGTGTCGTGTGCCACACTTTACAGTTCAAGGCAATGTTTGTTTACGTAAATCGCGAGTACACCAAGAATGTTGATGCAGATGCTGTTACAAGTTGGCAATGTTTTGACGGTTTTCGAACCTTCGTTTAAATATTTGTTGCAATCAAGATTTTGACACCTGTTTGGTTGTTCCATTTTCGTGTATGTGGCATTTTCATAGTGGCCATCATCATTTTAGCAGCCCGTAATCACCGGAGATCGCAATGAAAGTAGATTTGATGTGATGATGTAAATGTACATGTGGTCTCTCTAAAATTCCTGAGTATTTTTGAATTCTGTAAAAATATAAATTTTCAGAGAATAATTTTTAGAGCACACTTTTCCGATCTCTTGTAACAAGCCTCCCGTTTACTCAACTTGGTATTTCTGTGCCTAGCTAGATGTCTGTTGCAAGTTTTGAACGAGAAATGAAACTATAGCAAAAATTCTAAATAAATAAATGTACTAGAGGATTCCAAGAAATATGACTGGCAAAACGTCATTACAAGAAAATGTACCTAAAGAAGTAGGTAGAAACGATCGATAGTGTGAAGGCCGTATTGATTGCCGTGGGAACCATGAGATTGCAGACCGCCAACTATTGTTCCTAATTTGTCTATGTATGCAATCTATGGACCAGAACTGCTTTGTATACCTAATTAGCAATTACGTACAGTTAGGCCCGTAGCTAACACTAAGCAATACCTAAATTAATGCCTAAATAGAAGCACTGTTGGATTTTGCAGTTGAAATTACAACAGCGCAATAATATTTAGGCATTCATTTAATTGTTGCTTAAAGTTAGTGTAAACGGGAATAAGTAGCCTATACATTCAGTTACTCAACCCAGCCTGTCCTTATAGGTTACACATTAAATAATAGCTACTAGTTGTTAGTCATTACACAATCTAAGCTATGATTTACAGCGATGTTGAATATCCGTATCGCAACGGTCGATTGCATTCAGATTATGCGATTGTTTTCAACGCTAAATCCTCTGTTGTACTTGGTAAGTAACGCTTGCTCGAAAGCACGCCTCAGAGACAACTTAGCATCGTATTTAGGTACTTATATTCGCATTGTCCACTACCTCTACCTCTCACGGAGAGAAGACCTGTTGCCCAGCAGTTGGGCATCATATGCTGATCACGCTTATGCCTGGTAGTAAGCAATTAGACCATTAACATCGTGCAGCTTTTTATCACAAGCCCGTAGATTGTGAATATCATGTAAGTTATGTGAATCGAACGCAAAATTCTTGGAAAGATAACTTAGCAGATTACTTATAGCTGTGAAGATTCGCTTCGAAACGGTTGACTTGATTTCTCTTGAGGAAACCTGTACTTAACGACCAGTGAACGTCCATTTTGTTTCACTTTAGCTAATTTCTTAGAACACATTAAACTGGATTAGGTAATAACTTGGATATATCATATTAATAGAAAGAAAATATTAATAGATATCACTCACAAAAAGGTTAATAAGTATTCCATACCCAGAATCCAGTACGTGACTCTGCCTAATTTACCTTTATTAAAATTTTAGTTTTTCCTAAATATGTATATATAAAACGAGAGTTAGGGTCGGCTTCCCTTAGGTCGTAAATAGGTAAATATCCAGCTAGTGCACAACTAAGAGCATTATAAATGATTGTTAATTTGTTGGCCAATTGAAATTGTATCATGCCCGTACCACCAATAAAATGTCAACATCGAATGCTGTATAGTGCTCTTATTTGAAAGCTGGTTGTATCGACTGGACATTTACCTATGCATAATTGACCCGAGGAACCAACTCCGAAGGCTTCGAAAGGTGTCGTAAGTGCAGTATAGTACCCAGTTTATTTGGAAGTCATAACTTAAATTTCTTAACTCAGAGGTGACTTGGTTGTAACTGGTAGGTACTTGGTATTTTGTGATGGCTGCTTAATTAATTAGTGTCCGACCAAAACTTCGGCTTCGATAGTATAACAAAGAAGATTTTCGTGTCCACCAATGCACACCACGTTGTTCTTCTAAACTTTATCGGATTTGAATGCGGTTTTCACCATCATGTAGAAACTCAGGCATGTGTAAATTACATTGTAAATACAACTTAGGTAGATTTATACGTATAATAAAGACATCTCTGTTTTCTGAAGCCCCGGGTCGCTAATTTAGTAGAAACAGGAAGCTTAGTAAAATGTCTGATCGTGTTAGTAAATAAGTAAACAAACAGGCCACTTCCGTGTTAGTAGACAGGTAAACGAACAGGCCACCAATTCACCGTTTCGACAGCAAAATGGTATTTAGATAAGGTCTAACTGAATTCTCAGTATTAGGTACAGTCACAACAAGAGACGGAAGTACATAGGTAACAACCAGAATACTGCGGAATCGTAACCAATTGTGAGATTCGATTCGTGAGTCATTAGACTATAATTGCTTTTCGAAACGAGAAATTTAAATTACATTTATTCATAAATGCATTCACTCATATACTGATAGACAACACACAGCCTAAACTGTGGCGTCTAGTTTAATGAAATTTTGCACAAGAGTTCTACATAGTAATATCGAAAGTGTTTGTATGGAAGTTAGCCATTGTTACCGATGGGAAATCCGTTGCGTATCTTCTTAACAATTTATTCAAGTCATTGATAGAAACCATAAGATATTTATGTAATATGTTTAAAAAAAACTTGATTATTGTATGAATATGATATGCTTGGCACGTGACAGCCGTGGCACTGTGGTCAGTGGTCACAGTTGAGGTCGCCAGGGTCACTCGCGCGCGGAAGGTGAAAGCGATCCATCCGCATCTAACACAACACTCGTACACTATAATCTAGCCCCCCATTACAGCCACATGGAAGGTTTCCAATCTATAATAAAATTAACGCGGAAACGCCTCACTCATTAATGCAGTTAATTGTACCAACAGACGCAGGCTAACTTGACGATGTTATGGACTGGACTTTTTAAACAAAGACGATAATTTATTGATGGATTAGCGAATAGGTCATCGTACGCATCTAATCAGACATTAAGCCACCTGCGAATGTAGGATGAAACAAACAAAAATTAACCACGGCTATTACATAATGTTGAAGGAAACTTCCTATTATTTGCCAATACGAACAACTCAATACCAACAACTGCGTACATACCTATATTTTTTTATTATTTGGTGCTGAAACTACGGAAGTATTTTTAGCTGAACATTAAAACAAATAATATCAGCAGATATTTTTGCAGATATTAATTGTTTTAAGCTGCAAAAAAAACTTGTTTTAAATAATGCCTTGATCGAACTAGGTTATACATTATATGAAAAAAAAATTTGATAATGTAGTGCTGTAGATTGACCTTTATTGGTTTTATTCAAACTTCCTCGAACCGTTTCAACTTTTGTTTTATAATTAATATAGTTTTGTTATATGTTTTGTTTTTGTTATATAATTAAGAAACCGCATGTTATGTTTACTTCTAGCTTTTTAACGAAAAATATGTAAATACATATAATATCAAATTGAATTGTACTAGAGATGGGCCGACTTGGCCGACTGGCCGATTAGTCGGTTGCAAAAAAGGCCGACTACTCGGTCGCCCGGTCAATGGCAATGTCCGTGGCGTTTAATGTACCGCTGAGTTGCTCGCAATACCTCGTTCGCACCCGCCCTGCGGTTTTAGAAATAGAAATTCATTTTTCCATTGAAGTTGAAATTTTATTTTCCTGTTTTAATTAAGTTCAAATATTGAACACCAAAGAAAGACTTCCAATTCCTAGATTAGAGATCTAAAATAAAAAGCTGATTATTAAATTAAATGATTAACAATAAAACTTAATTTCATTTCTATTACGCCAACCAACAGCTGTAACAAATGGGTAACAATTTACATAAGGAACACTGAGCCAATTACAGGTTCTCACGAGTAAAAACAGAAAAAGTTGTAGAAATCTTAGGATCACTAATAAGCACAATAACAAAAAATACTCTGACACCAGGTTAGACACTAAACACACGGGAAAGAAAAAATAAAAAGATGAAAGCACTACGCGCTTTTAAAAAAGTCAGCGTTCAGCCGAGTGCGTGCAGAGTAGGATTTGGACCACCAAATCCTTGAACCATTTACCAAAATGGTTCAAATGAGAACTCTTTACAAAGAATATTAAAGTATTTACTCGCTCGCACTATGTATGAGTTTTGCCTGTAGTTAGATGACTATGATGGCTATTTTAGCCGACTAGACGCCGACTACAACTGTGGCGGGATAGTCGTCTTTACCGGCTAGTTGGCGGCTACTCGGTACATCTTTACCAATTACCTAAACATCATGATATTGAGGTCGCATTTCACCAATACGATCGACATTTAATTTTGACCGAACGCGTCTTAACTGTGTTCAAGAGCCTTCAGTGTCAATATTTCTCAAACAATGATGACACTGACAGCTTCTGATCGCGGTTCTGATGTGCCGATCGCGTTCAGTTTCCATAACATAATTTGTCCTAAGCTAAAAGTCCAACAAAAAACTTAAAAATGTCAGAGCCACTTGCCTCTACGCTCTCGGTCTTCATTATTTATAATTACTCTGAGGACGCGTTGCGTGACCGTTGCATCAAAATTGTATCACGACTAGCTTGTGCATCGCTGCATTCAAATAAAAGAATTCTTAAAGTAACTCGTAAGTCATTCATAGGTACTGCTATAAAATAAAATTATTAAGTATGATTGGTTAAAATTATTTTCCTGCTCGTATATCGTCAGGAATAGTTAATCATAATGAACTTTAAATTATACTAATTATCACTTCAATTAAACATGCATTACTATTCACATAAATACGAAAGATTTGAAGAGAGTGTTACACGGAAATAAGTATTATTACGAGTATTATATAAATTAACAACTCTAAATTAATTAAACTGTCAAGAAATTATGATAGCGCAGTATAAAACATGTGTCAACTGTAGAGATGTACCGACTAGTCGCCGACTATGTAGGCGGAAGAGCCGACTATCAACATTAAAATTTGTAGTCGGCGACTAGTCGGCAAAAAGCGCCTACTAGTCGGCTCGATTGAAATTAAGTATTTTTATTTAATAATCAGCTTTAGTTTGTTATAATAAACTACTCAAAATATAGGGCCCACCTCGAATCAGTCACTATTTTCGTCTAAATAAAGTTATCTAAGTAGTTGTTGACAAAGTTTATGCTTCAAACCGTCAAGCTGACATAAGAGCCCTTACCAATGTTTATTCCGACAACATTCATATTGGTTTCAGAGAGTGCTCTTTCTGTAGTGCGGGCTGTGTGTGCGCGAGCATTGTCATGCATAAAGACTAAGTTATTGCCCACTCTTTGTGAAAATGTGATGACATGTGGCCGGATTACTTGCTCGATGTAACTGGCGGCGGTTACGGTACCTTAATTCAGAATTACCAGCTCTGTTTTGCTGTGTAAGCTAATTCCACCCCATACCATAACACTGGGATAACCAAATCGGTCTGTCCCATGGACGCATGGTTCAGAAAAACGTCCCCTTCTCTTCCCTCTTCCTTCTTTACACGCGTATTCGTCTGTCGTCACTGTAAAACTTCTTTACACTAGTCTGTAAAAATTAAATTCCTCTAGTTATCCATGGCCCATTCCAAATGTTCGCGGAAAAACGTGGTGGGCCCTATTTAGTTTTGAGTCGGCCCATCTTTAGTTTATAGTCCCAAAACGTAAATTGCAACAGTCTCCTACCTCATCTGGAACTCTAGGTAACAGAAGATCTCCGGACAGGTCTTTTCAGAGGAAACGGTGCCTCCTCTCATGTGCGGATTGTGACCACCGGGGTGCTTTTAGTGAGGTAAAAATCCCACACTCCCCAGTCTTATCCCCAAAGACTGGTCGCCTTGTGAAAATTTCCCCCCGAAAACAAAAAAAAAGGTAACAGAAGGTAACGTTAAGGCTAAGCGCGCACTGCGATAAAAAATCGTTGCGATTTTTTTAATGCGAAATAAAATCGCAAACTACAATATTTCATACACGCACTACGATTTATTGTCGCCTGCGAAATACGAAACACCTATTGCTTTTTTTTGTTTATTAGACAGTTGGCTCCAATCATCCACTATTTCATCAAATATTTCATCCCATGATTTGATTTTTAAATTACGATCCACATACAGCGGGGATAGTTTATTCCATATTTGGGGTCTTTTTGCCACCGCACTGATTAATCTGTCTACATCAATGTTATCGTTGCCATCATCGCTAATGGCGGCAGGTGGCGTGGCTAGGGATGGCGATCTGAGATCGATTAATCGAAGAATCGATTTTTCAGGCCCAAACAATCGATTTTTTAAATCGATATGCAGTGCTGAATCGATCCAGTGAATCGATGTTTCACCCTTGAAAATCGCCTTTCGATCATCTGTTCCTTGTGAGCACCTTTTTTCAATAATTAATTGCCGGCAACATCGCAAGTGATGAGCGGAACCGCTTGGATCCCAGTAGACTTGACAGATTATTGTTTTTAAAAAGTCTAGATATGAAGCATTGGGAGCTTTAAGTTTTTCATGTAAAAAATACATTTTGAAAATAAATGTCTTCTTTCGTACCTGATTTGACTATGATATGGTAATAAAAATGATTGTTATTATCGATTTCCCTGAACTAAAAAAAACTGATTTTACTGATAAGAGTTCATTTATTATGTTGCCTTTCTTTTTCTCATGATTTGGAATTATATTTACATTATAAACGCGAAATTGAAAAAGAAAATCGATTTTTTAGAAATCGATCTTTTAGACCTCGATTTTTTTGTGAATCGATACATCAGCTTACGATTCGGATCGATCTTAAAATCGATCTTTTTCGGAAAGAATCGCCATCCCTAGGCGTGGCCACAGGCGATTCCGATTCATATGCGTCTGACATCGTCAAATATCGTCAATCGACTGACCGCTGCGCTTGCGATTTTATCCGCAATGCGCGGGCCTCGGTACCGCTTCGTAAGGTACAAAATACACATACAATTTCGCATTTGCAATTTTAAATCGCAAACGATTTATTTTCGCAATGCGCGGATTGTAGTGTATTTCTGTGGTTCACAGATTTGCGATATTTTTTCGCAACGATATTTTATCGTAGTGCGCGCTCGCCCTAAGTGATCATAATTCATAATTGCTTATTATGATCACTTAACGTTACCTGTTAGTGTGATATAAGAAGAAACAGCGAAGAGCGTAATCATGACATAATTAACTGTACCTGCGTAAGGCGCGTATGGGCACGCCAGCTTTAATCTGTTTCTAATTATTTTTAAACTAGCTTATGCCCGCGACTTCGCCCGCGTGGAGTTCGGTTATTGTCCCACAGAATCGTACTGCCGGGATAAAAAGTACCTTATGTGTTAATCCAGGTTATGAACTATCTGAATGCCATGTTTCATCCAAATCTGTTCAGTAGTTTTTGCGTGAAAGAGTAACAAACATCCATACATACAAACTTTCGCGTTTATAATATTAGTAAGGATTAAACCGTTCGTAGTATTTAATAAAAATAAATCTTACTAGATCGCCGTTATACGCACAGAATTATCAATAATTATTGCAAAAGAGCTCTGTCTATATCTATATATAAATTCGTCAAATAGTCCAGGCATTCCTTTCCTAATGCTTATCAGCCACATTGCATTTCGTACGATATTTTAAATATTAGCATAAAACACTGAATTTTATTAAACTCAAGAATGCATAAAACAAAACAAAAATATTTATATTACTTACTATTCAATTCATCACTTAACAACATCATGAGTTTGAATAATGTTTTATTATTATACTTTCAGAAATGCACCACTAAATCTTGATTGATTTGAGTCTTGGTTCGTCTTTATTGCAACGAAGAACGTTCTTATGCCAAGGCTTCATAATGGAAATGTAAAGATGCACCGGAAGCATATTTAAATAAATTATTCGGTGACATCGGAGTAGGTTAATTAATTCATTAGGAAAAGGTTATCAAAAGTAAGTGGGTAACATAATAGACATAAGACATTATGAAACATTTAAATTGAAAACTCTAAACGAAAACAAAATTAACTTCTCCTCTTTTCAAATGTATTTTGTTTTCAATTTATGAAAAGGTCGATGAAATAGAAACAGCAAAATAAGTAAAAATATTTAATAGCGAACATCTACCTACAGGTATTTCGACATCTACGGGTAAGTCAGCCAACCATAATTTTATATTATTTAAACAATATAGTATGACAAGGACAATCACGTAGAATAACAACAAAATGCAACAATTAAAGACAAGCAATCAAATAAGAGTTTACCCATGGGTTAAGAAAAAAGAACGCGCAATGGCATGTCTACATCTTTATATACAGGGTGACCACATAGAATGGAAAAACCTGAAACTATTGGAGGTAGTTTTAGAAAAAAAAACAGCTTTATTGATTTCTCAGATTGATCCATCTCAAAGGATCCCTAAAAATGTAATAGGTAATTTATTGAACACTACTCTCCCAAATCCCAAACTTTAAGTTATGTACATTCGCTAGATCGCTAGGCCTGCTAAATAAAACAAATACACACCGTGTAATTCCTAAGTGAACTGCTCGGATGATGATAAATGTGTCCACGTTACAACACATCATAGGCACGGTTACTGTTCTGCAATCATCTTTAAACAGAACGCCTAATGTGTCTTTCTTCGTCACATACTTAATTGCGGAAATGAAAATAAGCTCTTTGCGTTTGACTTGAAGGAGAAAGCTATTAGGTTGCGGACAAAAAGAAAAAAGGCGCGCTTCCTTGTTTTAGAAATGTCCATCAGACGAGAGTAGAGTACCTCGATTAGCGTATTTAATCCCACTGCGAGTAGACGAACAATTTATTACATCCGAACACCTACGTCCGTTTCCTGATTGAGCACATTCTATTGGAACTATTTAGTGTGGTGGATTTAGAACATCGTTTTGGTTGAAGGAAGTGGTGGAGGTTATCTTCCTATGTCCCTTTATACTCATATCGCTTTTACAAGCAACAGTAAATATCAAGCAGTTCACAATTAATATTGTAGATACCTATTTAGTCACTTTTTTAGGATTTTAGTTGGCTAGAGTACAACTTAGGTTGTATTTCATAGATGTAGCTTCTTTAAATAATATACCTATAATGTTTTGAGAACACCACTTTTCGTTAATAACAAGAACAAACCTAATGATACGTTTAAAGTAAAATCGTCTAAGCTTCTCTATAATTATTTACCAATCGTTTCTCACGGCTAAATACCAAGTCAAATAAAGTAATTTAAGTAAGTTTATGATTTTGTGCAATTTCGTTATAATGACGACACAATTAAATTCATAACGTACCTATTGTTTTGCATTTTTTAAGTAATATGAAACCACACCTAACGTGAGATGTCGACAGTCCAGTAAAAAAAGACATTGGCGTCGAAATTATTGCGATATACGTAACCACCCGACCCACTATACTTAGGTATGTACCTACTTATACTTTATCTTCACACATAACTTGCGACAGTGCAGGCGAGTGTTATGTAAATATATTGTGCCCTAATATATCCTACCAGTTAACTTAGCCAATTATGGATATTTGACTCGCTCTCGTTTCATGTATAAATAACTGTTCACTTTAGTATCTATATGGTAGTATTGGATCTGCTAAATCTTTAGCTTGGTTGTGAATAATATAAAGTAATTTAAGAGACAAAACCTTGACCAGCCTGGGATTGTCAGGTTCTTATGCATCGTTGGCCACTATTTATTGAAATCATCGGTGGAAATCAAGCCATATAATATCAAAAATAATAAGCTACGAAACAGGGAGGCACCTATTCGAACCTATTCTATTCCAGGCTACTCTACCGAAACTGAGATATTTCATAGATCTTTTTAATAATTTACTTAGTACCGGTAGGTACCTACAAATATTCTCTTTTTGAAACTTAAATTATGTACGAATTTCAGTTGTAAAATCATCTTTATTAGTAAATTACAATTTTTTACACAAATTAAATAAAAAACTACAAGGTTAGTCTGTGTAACAAAGAACTTACTTCGCTGGCTGTTTAAAAATATACGTTTCAAGGAAAAAAATAAATCAGAGCGATTTATAATAGTGAGCGTTAATATAAATGCACAAGGCAGCTATGCAGCATTGAGTTTGAGTAGTTTGACACAACAACTATAATTACACTGGCGACACGACCGCAATGAACGTAATTCTAGCTGGCAATAAACGGTAAGTTTTTCAGAAGACATTGACAATGAGAACAGACTCGGCAACCCGCAGCCTGCTTGAGTGTTTTCGTGAGGTCGTTGAGCAACAATCGAGCGTAAAGGAGCACTAAGGTACGGTAATTAGCATAATTCAACGCAAGTAACTAAGGTGCATAACTGAAGTATTTTCAGCGTGATTCCGGTGTATTTCGTTTAAACTACTTATGCATAAAGATTGTGTCACAAAACTCAGTGAATAATGAATAACTTAATATATAAGTAAAATTATTAGTGAATAATATAAATGTTTATTTTTCATTGCAAGAAGTACAAGAGCCTTGTTTCTAAACATGTCATTTAAAAGGTGCAAAATAATGTAGGTAGAGATTGTGTCTCACTATTCATATGGAATGGGACATTATTTACTAGATAATAATATCAACTACGAGTCGATGTCAAATACAAAAGCAGTTTTCCGGCTGCATCTAAGATTTTCATAAAACTTGCTTATGTTTACTTATTGCACTGTGTACTTACCGAATAAAAGTAGCGCAACCAACTCCATTTTGTAATCCATTGTAATTTTATTTATTAGAATTCATTCATGCAGTTTTTATTTGAAGTTCACGTAAACAATGACGTAAATATTTCCCGCGTAAAAACGCAACGGTCGAACTCGCGCGTGCGTCTGGCGCGCTTCACGATACGAATGTCGAATGACCGCATGACTCGAGAAACGCGCCATACGGCCAATTTTTCGTCGGCATAAAGCCTTCTTCCTATATTTTGTACGGATGTCTATTCAAACTACTATGAAGCGTGATTTCTTTCATCTAACCGCAATTACATTCAATCAACGCAGTGTGCGTAATTTTGGAGTCGGACATATCCTATCATTGTAATTGTAAAAATATATCTACGCTAAAACAAATAACTAGGTAAGTTTTGCGTAGTATGTTCTCTATTATGCATGTAGGTAAATATGTAATGTTTAAAGCACACTTACTCAATTAGCCCAGGTTCAAATTCATTTTTTTTTTCAATTGGGAAATGAAAAAAGATTATTGAAAACATGAACTTAAAGAAAGCAATGATTTTCGTAGGGTAGTGGTACTGTTAGATGACAGTAACCGGCCAAAGATAGTGTGAGAAAAGGTTGTACTATTGGAGCGGCCTTCTGTTGGAAAAGTGGGTTAACAAGCTGATGATGGTCATGCTGAAAAATGACAAGATATTTGAGACATTAATAAGTTGGCTAATTTTCAAGTTTTAATATTCAAAACGTAAATGTCAGTTCTCTGTAACATGAGAGTTACTAGGAAAACATGCATCGTGGCCAAGAAAGATTTCCCACGCTTGGCACATTTAACGTTGGCAATTCATATCGACGACCCTTGGTTATGAATCGACATTGTATGAACTATGGAACAATGCTATTTATTAAATGTGTGTTCTTGTGAGAATGCATAGCTATAGCCTATGGCATGGCATAATGAGATAGTAACTTCCCGCTCTAACAGTGTGATCAAGGACATCATATATGAACAAAGAGGTTTAACAAAACTGATGGTGACTAAAATTAATATTTGGCTCCGAATTAAAAGTAAATGAATATCTATCAAACAATCGGAGAACCTACACCAAGACTACAATTTCAATGAAATCTGAGCCTCGACCAACACCTAATGAGGCTCTCGTAAGGGATAGGGAGTTGGATCAGGAGCTAGACTCAGAAAGTGGTAGGTACTTCTGGACACGGCTTGTATTGTTAGGAGGACCTTCACTCTCAAGAGCCCTGATCGCCGTAACTTGGATCCTATTCCCGATGCCTGCTGGTGGGCTACTATTTTTTTATATTTGAATGGTTTCCTAAATATTATTTTATATTTAAATGTAACAAAAAGTGCCACAAATGAACAAAAGAAGATTTCAGGCTATATAATGTCGTGTTATAACGATTTATGTATATTCAAGGATATGGAAATGTACGATCTTACGATGCATGGGAACTAAAGACTCCGAATGGCCGGGGCTATTTTCTGTTGAATAAATTACGACGATAAGTTCTTTGCGTTTTTGTTTTTACAAACAGACTTGAGAAGATATCTACTGATAGAGGAGGGATATGGAAATGACTTAGGTTTATGCTTCAGCAGATTGTTATCGTAATAGTGTTTTTTAAGGTCTCCAATTTCTCGCCTTTTGCTAGTTACTTGGAAAACAGGAAACGACACTAGGCTTTAGTAAAGTACTGTTACGAGCTGGGTATGGGATAAATTAATTACTACCAATCGGACAATTTAATAACTTTATTAAACACAAAACACTTAAATCTTAATCACAAGTACACTACTGATCACTATTCGCTTAGATATCGCACTTCTAGTTCACTTCGATTCGCTCCGTTGTATCGCCTGAATCAGACTACTCCATGTGTGTCGGCGCTTGTGCTTTTTATACTACCCCATTATTCACGAACATTCCGGCGATGTGTAGAACGGTTCGATAAAAACATTACCAAGTAGTAGGCAAAAAAGTACTAAAGTACTACTACTACATAAAGTACCTACTTGTACCGAATAAAGAAGTAGGTACTTTATGCCCTCGGCGTACGGTCGAAATTACAATGACAATTCCTAATATTTTTTATAAGTAGTTACCTACTTAACTTTGAACTAATAATAATGGCACGCTTCTCGAAGTTTTTAGCGCAAACACACTGAATCACGTCCTTTCTCGAAAGATCTCGTACGTACGACGTAACACTGCCCCCTCCTTAGACATGCTCGTCCCGAGCATCATTAGCCCCGTAGTATCGGGCCAATCGGTCTACATGAACAATCTTAGGCGCACCTCGTAGACCCTTCTGTATTCGGTAGGTGACATCGTTGATCCTAGTCACGACTCGGTATGGTCCATCCCATTTTGCTTGCAATTTCGGAGACCTCCCCTTGCTCCGCACTGGGTTATGTAACCACACCAGTGAACCCTCGTCGAAAGCCCTACTGTTTGCCTTGCGGTCATAACGGGTCTTCATCTTCTCAGACATCTGTTGGCCGGATTGTCGGATATGCTCATAAACATCATTCAACTTGTTACGCAAATCATGTGCGTAATCTGTTACACTACGTGGAGCATCAGGGGAAGTTCCAGTGATTAAATCTGCAGGCAACCGTAATTCCCTTCCAAAGTTCGCGAATGCTGGCGTCACAGTCGTACTTTCGTGGACTGCGCTGCGGAAGGACAGTAGAAACGGCTGTATGTGCTTGTCCCAATCCCTTTGCCTGCTTTCCACGACTTTTGCCAGATATCTTTCCAACGTTTGGTTGAATCGTTCCACCATTCCATCAGATTGTGGGTGGTAAGAGGTGGTTCTGGTTTTGTAGGTACCCATCAATCGACAAGTTTCCTGAAATACTTGCGATTCAAAATTCCTTCCTTGATCGCTGTGTATTTCTAAGGGTACTCCAAAACGACAGAAAACTTCCTGAACTAATTTATCTGCGACAGTTGTAGCCTCTTGATTAGGAATGGCGAAGACTTCTGGCCACTTTGTGAAGTAATCCATGACCACCAGGAAGTACTTGTTTCCGCTCTCACTTTCTGGAAATGGTCCCGCAACGTCTAGTGCTATCCGTTCCCAAGGGGCTCCAACGTTGTACACTTTTAATGCACCTCGGCTGCGTGTGTGGGGTCCTTTCACGGCCGCACAACTGGTACATTTGCGACACCAGTCCTCCACATCATCTCGACAGTGGATCCAGTAAAAGCGTTCTCGAATTTTTAGTAGAGTCCTTTTTACCCCCATATGTCCTCCTGAACATCCATCATGGTAGAGCCGTAGAACATCTGGTACCTTAGCTTTAGGGACAACCATTTGTAGATGACAGCTGTCCCCTCGAGCGTTTTCCCATTTACGGCACAAGACTCCATCCTGGATCACCAAGCTGTTCCATTGCGCCCAATAACTCTTCGTGATGGAACTCATCGCAGCCACATCACTCCACTTAGGTTTAGGAGCACCAGCTTTGATCCACTCGAAGATCGGTTTGATGTCCGAGTCATTTTGCTGAGCCTGCTGTAGGGTTTCCTTCCATTCATCGCTGAGATCTGTTCTAAGCATCCTCACGGACACTACTTCCTTAGTCTCTTGCCTGGCACAGTGCTTACAGTCTTCAGAACAAGGTCTTCTTGACAAGGCGTCTGCGTTACCGTGAGATCTCCCACTGCGATGTTCAGTTATGAAGTCAAACTCTTGTAGTAGTTCAATCCATCTCGCCACTTGCCCCTCTGGATTCTTAAACTGTAATAGCCACTTCAATGCAGCATGGTCAGTTCGTAATTGGAATTTACGTCCCAGCAAATATTTACTGAAGTGCTGCAATGTCTTTACTACGGCGAGTAGCTCCCGTCTTGTAACGCAGTAATTTCTTTCTGGTTTGGATAAAGACTTGCTAAAGTAAGCTATCACAACCTCTTGGTCTCCTTTCCGTTGAGACAGCACGCCCCCAATTCCAGTATTACTTGCATCTGCGTCAACTATGAAGTCATTTTCAGTGTCAGGATATCCCAAAATAGGTGTATTGCACAGACGTTTCTTTAATTCCTGAAATGCGACGTCGCAGTTCTCGTCCCAACAGAATTGCCGCTTTTCCTCAGTGAGTTTGTGCAGAGGTTTCGCAATGTCGGCAAAATTCTTGACAAACCTTCGATAGTAGGAGCACAAACCCAGAAAGGCTCTGACCTGTGTCTTGTCTTTCGGAACTGGCCAATCCTTGACGGCGATTACTTTTTCCGGGTCTGTTTGAACACCTTCCCCCGAAACTATGTGTCCTAAAAAGTTTACTTGTTGTCTGAAAAACGAGCACTTTTTCGGACTTAACTTGAGATTTGCTGTTTGGATTTTCGACAGCACTCGCTTGAGGTTTTTAAGGTGATCTTCAAATGTACGGCCCACGATGATAATGTCGTCTAGATATACAAGACATGTGTCTCCAATCAATCCGGCGAGTACTTGCTCCATCAACCTTTCAAACGTCGCAGGAGCATTGCACAAACCGAATGGCATAACTTTAAACTGCCACAACCCTTTTCCTGTTGAAAATGCAGTTTTCTCCTTATCCTTGGGGTCTATTTCTACTTGCCAGTAGCCACTTTTCAGGTCAAGTGTGGTAAACCACTTCATACCAGTCAGCGTATCCAGTGTGTCATCGATCCTAGGCAGCGGGTAGCTGTCCTTCTTCGTGACGTCGTTCAGTCGTCGATAATCCACACAGAAGCGCATACTGCCGTCCTTTTTCTTTACCAGGACCACAGGAGAACACCATGGACTCGATGAAGGCTCTATAACACCGTCCTTCACCATTCCCTCAATCATGGTTTCCACCTCTTTTTCTCGTGCAACTGGCAGTCTTCTTGGTCGCTGACGGATTGGTAGCTCGTGGCCTGTATTAATCTTATGCTGAACAAGTCCAGTTCTCCCTATGTCAGCATCGTTTGAAGAGAAAGTGTCGGCGTACTGAAGTAACATCTTCTTAGCCTTGTCCATTTCTCCTTTAGTTAAATCGCAGTTTTCCAAAAGCGTTGACACGTCAAATTTTGCACTACGAATTTTATTTCCGGTAGGCGGATCCTGCAATTGACGCATCCAAGCTACTTCCTCGCAAGTACCGATCAAGGTGCCCTTCTTGATCACATGCTCCTTGTAACTTGGATTCAGTATGCGTACTGCTGAGACGTTGGTGGCCTTGACCAGAGTACGTGCCATCTTCCATGGGAAGTCATTGTTCACCCTTTCTATCAGAACACTTCGATCTTTGTGTCCAGAATTCTGTGGTAATCTAATTGGCACAATTGTTTCTGATCTGCGAGGAAGAACAATCTCTTTCAAGCAGTACACTTTTCCTGATGGTGCACCTTCCATGAAGACTTCATGTGAACCACATTTCAATACTCCTTGATCAACGTCGATCTCGCAACGATGTTTCCGCATGAAGTCCAAGCCCAAGATGCAATCGTCCACTATATCGGCCACGATGACATTGTGCTGGTAAGTTCTATCACCCAATTTTAACTCCACCTCTTTTTTTCCTCGGACGATTATGTGCTGACCGGTAGCTGTTAGTAATCGTATACGGTCGTGGTTATTGACGTAGTCCCCAAGGAACCGACTTGCTAGGTGAGAATTGACGACCGTGTGAGAAGCTCCAGTATCCAGCGTCAGTTTGCATGGTGTTCCATTGACTTCGCCTTTGATGGTCAGGCTGTTCCCATCATGTGCTTGCGAGATCAAGATTCTCGGGGCCTTTTCAATACCAGCCAGCACTCGCCCCCCAGTCCTGGCATTTACTCGTTTCCCTGCTGTGGCTGGGCAGTCACTTCAGCCACCCTTCCCTGCTGATCTTCTCTCGGAGTGCCGCGCTTAGGACAGCTTGACCGAAGATGACCCCTTTCTCCGCAAGTGTAGCACCTAAGACTGTACCCTTGCGGCCGGTCGCGTACAGGGGATGCTACAACCTCTCTGACGCGGTGCGTTCGGTGGTCCTGCCTCACTGCCTCTACTTCTAAGGCATGGGCCAAGGCGTCTTTCAGCGCCTCATGATGCCCAAGTCTCACAGCGGCTCTAACTTCTAGGTCGCGTATTCCATCAACGAACGCTTGTACCAGATTCCCATCTATAAGTGCAGGGGCAGACTGGTATGCTTTCCGAACCAGCTTTTCAACTTCGAGGGCCCACTGCTGTAGATTCTCGCCACTACGTTGAACACGATCTTTCAACTTAGCACGAAATACGTGCTCCAGGTGCGCGTCACCGTATCTGGACTCTAACGCCTCCAGCAGCTGCTCGTAGGTTACATTCTTGCCGAGCGCCTCAAGAATATTAAGGGCCTGGTCTCGGAGGGCCAAGGTGAGCGCGGTCATGGCTTGCGGTTTTGTCCATCCATTCGCCTTCATAACGGCCTCAAATTGAATTTTATAAGCCGGCCACGAAGATGTGCCATCGAATGGAGGCACCTTAAAGCCCCGCGCTGAAGGTGCAGCAACTACTGAAGCTACAGTCAAGTCTCCAGTCTTCAGTTCCCCCAAAGCCTTCTTCACCCCAGCGATCTGAACTTCGGCTTCTGAGAGGCGATTCTCGTGCTGCTGTACCTGATCCTTCATCACCTTTAGGTCTTTGCCAAAAGTTGCATGAAGATCCTTTATGAGGAGCATCTGCTCGTCTTGGCGGCGGACCTGCTCCTCTTGGCGGCGGACTTGCTCCTCTTTGTCTCGCTGCAACTGCTCTTCCAACCGGCGAACCTGCTCCTCTTGACGGCGAGCCTGCTCCTCTTTGTCTCGCTGCAACTGCTCTTCCAACCGGCGAGCCTGCTCCTGTAGCAGCGCCATTAAAGCTGACAAGTCTGGCGCCATTGATGCTGTAGGAACTGCGGATGGGCCAGCGACTGGCACTGACGTAGGCTGGACACCACCCGGTGTCTGTGTTGGGGAATCTCCAAACCGCCTTTGGTCCATGTCCTGCTGTCGCTGACTCCTGGTACGGATACCGTCCGTGTCGTCCTTCGGTAGAATTGGCATAATTTATCCCTCACTTCTGACACCAAATTGTTACGAGCTGGGTATGGGATAAATTAATTACTACCAATCGGACAATTTAATAACTTTATTAAACACAAAACACTTAAATCTTAATCACAAGTACACTACTGATCACTATTCGCTTAGATATCGCACTTCTAGTTCACTTCGATTCGCTCCGTTGTATCGCCTGAATCAGACTACTCCATGTACCTGTGGTTGTCGCTACGCCCCCGCATGGGGGCGCGGCTGGCGGGGTGTGGACAACGTCCTTGGGCCCGCGGTGTCATCTGCGGTGCCCGTGACAACGGGCACCCTCGTTGAGTTGGCCGTATAGGCCCAGCTGACGACAGGCGCGTTCCTTACGCAGCCTGTCTATGTGTAGTTGCAAAAGTGTCCGGTAGGAGGCGCTACGGCGCTATGTATAGCGCCGCTATCTTCACGCCACCTCGGCGGTCTGTCACCGCCAGGTGAGACCTCCGGTTACCCGGAGGAGGCCTAGCGGGTGACGACCAGCGTCGGAGGTGACTCGGCGCTCCCTACCGCGGCTGTTGGCCCCCGCCTGTCACGCTTTCAGAGCTAGCCGATTACGCGCCAGGCAAAGGGCCATGTATGTGAGTATGAGCGGCAATGTACTTGTGTAACACCGCTCGTGTTAGCGATAGAATAGCAGGCCCGCGCCGCTCGTTCATCGCGTGAGTTTATCGCTTGTGGAGTCGTGACTGTGTGGTGCGGTGCGTGTCGTGCCTATATTAACCTAGAACACGACATGTACCGAGTGTGTGTAGTGAGTGTGTAGTCTCATTGTTTGAGTAAGCCGCGTGTAGGTGGGTGCGACTTACTCGGGTGCGTCAAATCCGGGGGGGGGGCTAGCCACGTCCGCTGGTATGAGGTCGCGTGGTAGGCGCCTCGCGTCAGGTGGCCGCGCGTGCCATGGCGCTAGGTGCTTGACGTGGGGCCAAGCAGAAGCGTCGGCACGCGCGAACATAGTGGACGCGAGGCGGCGGCAGAAGTCCTCCAGGCTCTCCATCTTGAGGTCCCGCAGGATGGTGGTGTTCCTCACGTAGCGAGGGGCGGCGACGACCTTCCGCAGCGATAAGTTCTGTTGCGCGCGGAGGAGCTTTCTGGTGTTCTCGCTCGTGAGGGCGAGCCAGGCTGGGGCGGCGTACGTGAGCAGTGGACGGATGTACGTTTTGTACACGCCCAGCTTGGCACGCAGCGGGAGGCGGGAAGAGAGCACTGGGTGGAGCAGGTTGCGGGCGGCTCTGCATCTGGAGACAACCGAGCGGACGTGACTTACCATGGAGAGCCGACGGTCGATGATGACCCCGAGGTATTTCACCTGGGGCGACCACGCGATGTCGGCTCCCTGCAGCTTCAGGGGAGGCGGGAGAATGGTGCCGCCGGCGACCAGCGCCTGCGTCTTTCCTACGTTCACCGACAACCTCCATTTTGACAGCCAGTCAGGCAGCAGATCGAGCACGCGCTGCATTTTGACGGCCGCGTGCCTCGCGTTGAGCGAGGTAGCGATGTACGCGGCGTCGTCGGCATACAGCGCGAGCGTGGTGTCGGGAGTGGTGGGGATGTCGTCGGTGTAGCAGGAGTAACACAGCGGAGAGACGCAGCTGCCCTGCGGCACACCCGCGGCGATCGGGCGAGCGCTGGAAAGCGCGCCGTCGACCGCCACCCTGAAGGACCTGTCAGAAAGGAAGGAGGAGACCACCTGTATCAAGCGACGAGGCGCGTCTGTCTGCGACAGTTTGTACAGCAGACCGGCGTGCCACACGCGATCAAAAGCCTTTTCCATGTCGAGGAATACTGCAACCGCACGCTCTTTCTTGTTAAGCGTTGCCGCCAGCAGGTGCAGTACCCTCGACAGCTGGAGCGTCGTAGAGTGCTCGGCGCGGAACCCAAACTGCTCCGGGCGAGGCTTGACGTGCTGGGAGAGGTGTCGCAGCAGGAGTTTCTCAAACACCTTGGAGATGGTTGACAGGAGAGTAATGGGCCGATAGCTCTCCGGCTTCGTGACGTCTTTGCCCGCCTTGGGCAGCATGATGACGCGCCCTTCCTTCCACGTGGCCGGGAAGACCCCAGTGCGCAGTATGCCCGTGTACAGGCGCGCCAGTGCCGCAACCGTACGGAAGGGCAGGTGGCGCAGCGCTGTGTTGGTCACACCGTCCGCACCGGGGGCCTTTCTCGGCTTGGTTTTCAGAATGGCGCGTCTGACTGCGCAGGGCGAGAAGAAGATTGGTTCCTCTTCGGGAGCTATCGGCGTCGCGAAGTACTCCCCAAGGTGCCTCTCGACTGCTGCGATGTGCTCGGTGTCATCTGATGGGTTAGGCTCAAATTGACGCTCCAGGTGCTCGGCAAAGATCTCCGCACGGTCTGCTGCGATGTATCTCGGCGCCCCGTCGCTGTGGCGTAGTGGGCGCACCGGAGCCGGGGTGTTCGCAAGCTGTCTGCACAGCTTGTGTATCGACGTCCAGTCTCCCTCTGCGGCGTCGATACGTTCCTCCCAGCTCGCGGCGTTGTGCTCCTGAAGCTTGGCCCTAACCTTCTCCGCGAGACGGTTGAGGTCGGACTTCACCCGTGGGCAGCCCGTGTCCTGCCACCGCTTGCGAAGGCGCTTCCTTTGGGCGACCAGATGCTTGATGTGGGTGGGCAGAGGCTTGTGCACAAGCCCCTGCGATTGCGGAAGTGTTGTTGTCGCCCCTTCGAGGGCGCGCTGGATGCAAGCGGTGACCTCTTCTGCCAGCCGGTCGACGTCTGCGGCGGTTTCAGTGGGCCAAGTAGGAGTGGTGGTCTCCATCGCTTCCGCGAACGCCTGCCAATCCGTCCTTCGACGTGGCGCTGGAGGAGAGAGTCGCGTCGGCATCTGTGATAGGACGACGAGTACAGGTTGATGATCCGATTGCATCTCGTCGTCTATCACCTGCTGGGTGAGCTGGTGACTCAGGCCTCTGTGGACCACGATGTCCAGCACGTCCGGTGCGTGCGCGTGGTCGTCGGGGTAGTGATACTCCATGTGTGTCGGCGCTTGTGCTTTTTATACTACCCCATTATTCACGAACATTCCGGCGATGTGTAGAACGGTTCGATAAAAACATTACCAAGTAGTAGGCAAAAAAGTACTAAAGTACTACTACTACATAAAGTACCTACTTGTACCGAATAAAGAAGTAGGTACTTTATGCCCTCGGCGTACGGTCGAAATTACAATGACAATTCCTAATATTTTTTATAAGTAGTTACCTACTTAACTTTGAACTAATAATAATGGCACGCTTCTCGAAGTTTTTAGCGCAAACACACTGAATCACGTCCTTTCTCGAAAGATCTCGTACGTACGACATAACAGTACGAAAAACCTCTTCAGAACCCTACGGCTGACTATGATAGACCTGAATACTCCCAGCGGGACTCCCACTGCCATGACTCACTTGGCAATCTCGACTGCGAAGCTAGGTAGGCCGCTGTAGGTGCAACTTAGTCCATTGAAGTAGTTCGATGAAACAAAACGTAACTAATTAAGTCATTACAAAAGATGGCCCACGCTCAGGTCTGCTCTCTGAGTAATACCAGCTGCACTTTTGAGGCCCCACAGGGTTACCATGACCTCTTAACGCAGGAATGTTTTAGTTCTATTCCGAGAGTGGGAAAAAGATGGCGCTAGACGGCTGTCCAAAGCTACTGCTAACACGAGCTCGTTTAACCTAAATATACATAAAATCATCGTCATGACGACATGACATGAGAACAATGTGAAGTTTTTGTCCTCTTGCCCTGTCTGTTGACTGTTTTTGTAAGCTATCATATCACAAAATCGGCATCTCATTTCTCTTTTGCAAAGTGGCTATAGGGCTCTACTTAACTTTTCTATTATCACTAAGTTTTCATTCGTACGTTTGCTTCTTGCTTGCAACTCTTTTGATTACAGGCGTCTATAGTAGTTGCCCTTGTCGAAGACAGATTTTTTGTTTCATCATAAACCATCCTAATTTAGAGTTCTACTTTCTTTATACTACTAACAAGCCATGCCCGATGGGATTTCCCATCGGCAACCTCTCAGGAACCTAAGGGAAGTTAGTGAGCAAGCATTGCTTTCGCTGACAGTAGCCATGGGGACCTCCACCTTCGGAAGCTTAAAGGTAAAGTAGACATATTTAGTACATTCGCCTTTCGCCGGTAATGTTTATAATGTCCTAGCCTTGTTTTAAAAGGCAAGCTTGTTGCCATTTGAATGCGCCTTCATCCAGTTTCCGCACTGCTACTAATGGTGGATCCACACAGCCCGGCGGTACTGCCGGCGGCTTGACCACAAGCGAAGCCGCCGGTAAGTGCCGCCGCCCGGCAAGCTCGACTTTGAATCGTACGTGTCATATATTTCAGTATTATTTTGCTTGCCGTGGTTGATGCGTATTGTACACAATACGCATCAATCACGTTGTTTCAGTACTTTCACAAGTTATTATGCCCTGTGACTGGGACTGTAGCTTAGTTTATTTTTTGTGTTTTGACATTCAAAAGTGCCTGTAATGGTTTAATTGAAATAAATGCTTTGAGTTTGAGTTTTGAGTTTTGTAACTTTTTATACGTAGATATCGGTTGCCAAGGGCGCATATCTGATAGTGGAGTTCTACGTAACACTAGTTTGTTTCAAATGATACAAGATGCACACACATCTGCACACACATCTGCATACTTTTCACAACTACAAAAATTAGAAGGAAGAAATACGCCAGTGCCTTTATATTTCATCGGTGATGGATAACGCATTCCCCATCAAAGAATACGAAACGACACCACTCTCATCGAAAGCTGTGATCAAACTGTTTCCCCGCTGCCGGTGGGCAGGCCGCGGTGGCCTCGCCGGAAAAATGTCGCCGCGGCGGCTTTGTTGCGAATGCCGCACATAAAGCCGGCAGCTAGGCCGGCGGCAATGCCGCCGGCCGCTGTGTGCATCCCTCATGGAAATTCTCTACGGGAAAAAATAATAACTTTTGCCAGTTCCTGAGTTCGAACCCAAGATCACACTAAGCAGCCCGCTTGCGCATACTTCGCAACGTATGTGTTAGAGAAGAACTTTAATCAAAAATGAATTATGGAAGCCTCCAACATTGTAGGATACTCAAGCGTATAAAAAAATTATTACACGCCTTAAGCTTATAGCACACTTATAAGCACAGCATGAGATCAGCGTTGCATAGGGTCATCGGCTTCGACGCCAACCACGCTTCCAACCATCGTTATTACGTTAGCACGGAATTAGATCAGCTCAGCGTCGCTGGTATCGGTTGGACGCCGCGCTTGCGGCTATGCGACTCCCTGGTCACAGCGGGCCGACCAACCCATTTCGGCTGGGTGAAGTTGGTGAGATAGGGGTCTATCTTAGCGAGACTCACTGTAAAGTGGTCGCCCGCCGCAAGCTCGGTGACTGCTGGTGACTAGCTGATCCCGAGCCTAGGCGATATCTGTTACAATGCTTATAAGTGTGCGTTTCAAAATGAAATTTCATAGAAAGAATCCCGAAAGATGCTGATCCCGTTCAGTGCTGAAAACTGGTGCGATGACCTTAACAGGCCACTCTGTGTGTGTTCTTAAACACGTAAGTATCAGAAGAACTATTGTATAAAGCAAACATTTACACAATTGTTAGAGTTATTTCTTTTGACCTTCCAGCTGATAAAAGTAGAAAGGAACAACTAGCGTGTTAACACTCATCGAGCCATCAATGTGTAAGTGTGAAGTAACAAGTAATTATGTGTATTCATGCGAAACGATCTGATATGCAACTTGATTTAATACCAGAAAAATTATCGAGTAGTGGACCTTGTACCAACTATACAAAAACTTATGACTTAACTTAGACTAAAACTTCCTAATAAAAAATTGAATGCACGGATACAGGCACAGATAAGTGAAAAGTAAAAATCTTAGTCTAAATAAGCTCCTAAATTAATATCAGCAACCAACTGGTTATAGAAGGTCAAATTAAATTAAAGGAAACTGCAGACGTGATGGCTATCAGTATATCAAAACACGACAGGTAGGTATACAAAGTAATACGTAGTACGTACAGTAAAAGAGAATTGGCGATTTGTCTGTGTTTTCCTAGAGCAGGAACGGAGCCAATACTACTTCGCCCATACTTTTGTGAAAGGCTTTCACACGGATCAGGTAAAACAATTAAACTCCTTAAAACAAGCAAATTAAAGAATACGCTGAGCTTTTAACATATTTATTAAAATGTATTTGTAAGGAAGTATAGAAGCTACAAAATGACTTAAACAAATTAGGAATCATGCTCATGTTGGTACAATAGTTTGTGTTAGGCTTAAGCATTGTACATACCAAGTATGTATTCAAAATCTTATAGATAACAGAGATTTAAAAGCAGGCCTCATTATCTTTAAAAACTTTCACAAATCCCTCTTGTGCTCTTAATCTCTGTACCAAGTACAATAAAATGTTTTTTTATGTATACATACATTTCTCTTTTTATTGCTTTTATTTATTTATTGAAACTTGATGTACAGTTGTGGTACATAGGCGGATTTATTGCCGCAGGGCATTCTCTACCAGTCAACCTTTTTTTTTTCAATCTTTCCCTATTCATGGCAGTAGTATCCTACTATTTTTATGATTTAACGTACCTATTGGCTAAGTCAACACATTGTGAGAATCGCACATCAGGTACCTTCAGCAATTATGTAATCAGAGTGGAAAGTATCCAAAAGGCCAGAAGAAAAAGTTTTCTAAATATTGGAATGGTTATAAGAGTTTTTTAAATAGTCATTTATTACTTAAACTAAGTATTTAGTTTTAGAATAAATAAATATTTCTTGTTAGAGTAAAACTTGCTACTTCAATATTTATGGTACTTTTCATGCATGGCCCATTCGAATTTACCAGCCAATATAATTTGATTGTACGGTTTCAATATAAGCAAAGTGTTAACAGCGGTGGTTAGCAGAGTCCAATGTGATGGATTAATGATAATGCTCACATATCAAAATCATTTAGCACAAGTTATTACGAATTGGATCCCTTTTATCGACTCGGCAGGCAGTCTTCCTCGCTTCTATTTTGCATTCTGGACTTCTGGAGTCTTATATTTTTAACTTGGCATGCGGTATGAGTATCAGAAATTCATACGAGTTGATGATACATTTTAGAATATCAATGGCCCACACCTAAATGGATTCACAAATGAAAATGGATTCGCCCGGATAATATTTTGTATGCCATGTTTAAAATGCACCAACTAGTGGGTATAGACAAGAAGAGTGATTCATATCTTACAAACGTTACATTCTTACAGACAGTAAGTCCACACTTAGCGACCTGACTCCACATCGATAAAGAATAGTCACTCCGCAATTATCATTATATATTTAGTATCTTAAAAATCATTATCACAGTGCGAAAATATGGTAGGTTATGATTTATGAACTGTTTATATGTTTTAAGGTGGAGTTAGATTTCATATTTCATTTTCAATAGTTCTTCTATAAGTATAAATTTGTTTTTGTATTGATAATTATGAGGCTTCACTAAAACATTTAGATACGCTTCATAGGATGGATACTCTAACTATGAAAACCTATTAAAAGTAAGATTCTATTTACAAGATATTCATAATGGAATAGATGTACACTTCTAAGATAGAAGCAAGAATGATAAAAATGGCCACAACAAGAGAATATGTCTAACATACTTAGTACTTGTAAGAATAGCCGATTTTCGATAACTTTAATGTAAGGACTGCAAAAGTTACCATTTTATTATTTAGATAAAGTTATCTGCGCTTAGAAAAATCGGCCTTTAGTCTATTTCATTCCACTTCTTACTTAGGTATATTTACATATTTCAATTACCTTACAATATTGCAATCTAGCTAAAACTATGAAACTTAGATCTACTGAAATGGTCTTACTCCGCACAAATACCAGTGTTGTCACAAGTTGCCACACACCTACCTACTCTCAAGGACCTAGAAAGTATGTAAATGTTTTATAAACCGAGAATCTCGGTTCATAAAACATTTACACTTCGATACAAGGAACGAGGCGTGCCATCAGCAGCTAAATAGGAGACTGCTACGCGTAGTTTTTTGTTTGTTCTATGTTGCCTGGTTTCTTGCACTCCTGTACAAACTTTCTTTCGAACTACATACCTACAGTAGATTAGATCTTAATAGTTTAGTAAAAAACCTAACAGTTTTCAAAGCGATCTCCTTCGAAAGCGATCAAGTTTGTCGTTGAAGCACACCAATGGCAATAAAAAGATCAGATCTGGCAACTCATGACTTACTTAAAAACAAAATTTACAAAAAGATTTCTGAAATGAGTTTCTTGTCTATGAGCCGGTGCGGCTTGGGCCTCGTCTGCTTCCTCCGGCGGTAGAGGCGCGCGTTCAGCCGGTACAGCGCCGGCGACAGCGCGCACCGCACGTTGAACCACCAGTCGCACGACGCCACGCCCTGCGAGAACACCGTGCCGTTGGGGCACAGGAACGACGCCTGCCGCCCGTCGATGTCGCAATAGTGCCACGCTGGAAACACAAACGTGGCGTAATGAAGGAATTGTTGCAACACCCGTAATACGTACATGTATGTATATATTGTGTTGCATTTTCAATCATTAAAATCATCAATACAACCCTCTAAGTTGCATTTAATCTCAGTGGTCAGCACAAGACCAAAGCAAAGCTGACCACTGACCTGTTAATTGCAAAAAAACGTAACCAATTTGAATTTCGCGGTCTACCCTGGCGCTTCCACCTTAAGACATCGTAATTTATGAAGCTCCATTGCGTTTTTATCTGGCGTAGAGCGATGCACAGTCTCAAATTGTTTGTTCAATCCTGTCTCGATTATTTTACTTCTAATTTTGCATCAATGTCAAAATCACAGTGACTTTTAAAATCATAATTCATAAAACTAACTTGCTGCTGTCAGAGGTAAAATAACTTTGATCGGACTCTAGGAGGAAGAGCGCGAGAGGAATGATGCGTCGCAATATCGGGTCATCCCTAATTCAAGCTGCCTGAACTGAACCTATGTCCAGCAGTTGGACGTCATTAGGGTGAAATAATAAACTGAACAGGAAAAGCAATAGTAGATAAGTACTGTTCATCCGTGGTACTTTGACCACTAGGATATCTTCCGGATGGTGGACGAAATATCTCAAGATTTCGATTGATCAGACCAACCAGGTTTCGTAAATATAACGCGAGTAAAGGTTTTCTAGGAAAAGGTTAAAGAATCTACTTGCCCTACAAACAGCACACTACCTGATTGATACAACAGATAACATTGAGAAATGTCACATACTTGCATTGCAAAATGTCCTACAAACTAAGCAAGCAAGATAAGATATTTATGCTTTGCATTTAAATAACTTTTTTGTCTGTCAAGTAACTGGTGACATTATTAGATTATATTGAGGCAATAAATACCATGGACTCGAAAAAAAAGAAGTGTTCGGATCGAAATGCATCACATGTACTTTTTAATATTGTCAGTATACAAATGGAAATATTTTAGAACATCCGAGATAACCGTTTAATAAACTGTATGTCATAATGATTGTAATTTTTCCATGGAATTTCCTAATTAACAGAATATGCAAATGAATTTGAGAGGGCTTATTATAGAACAACTTTGCTTGAAAGAACAGGTCAAATAGTGATTCCTAAACTTTAATTATGATGAGGAAGTCATTCTAAACGATGTCTTATTTTTTATCAAACTGTTCATCACATTAATTAAAGTCAACATACTTATAAAAGACAAAAAAAATCGAGTTTATAATTCAATAAATTAGACTGGACTTCAATAAATTTTAAGATAAGTGGGTATCTTTAATGGTTGAGCTCACGTTTTCGAGCATTTCATGTCGAGATCATGTTCCGGGTTACTTTACGTTATAATTATCTGACCTTAAAGTATCATAAGGTCAGTAGTAAATCATTACAGCACGGTCAAGGTCCAAGCCACACAAATCGCAAAACCTTTGTTCTGACAATAGAACCAGAAAGATGATAACTCCCACATCTAATAATTAATTTTCTTTGTCTGTTTAGTTTTTTGGTGATTTATTATATTGAGTTACTAAGAATGATTTAAACTCCTCCTACTTTAATGACAGATATAATTTATTACATGATTATAATCTTGTATTTCAAAAAAATAAAGGCGCAAGTCAATAACAATAGAATGTCATCATGGTAATCAAGCGTTATGAAAACTTATATTGACAAATTATAATCGAAAACGCCCGTAGGCATGATTACATATTAGAAAAAAAATGAAATTCATATAGAATGTCACTGAGAAAAGAACTCAGGTTTGCAACAATCGCATTCAATCGCATTTTCTGGCATTGTTCTAGCCTATAATTTATTTGTTTTTTGACAGTTACCTTGACAGCGGGTCTCCATATCGGCGAAGAAGCCTGGGTAAGGCTGATCATCGCAGTAAAAGTTGGTGTATGGCACTGCACCCAGCACTGGGTAATCTGTACCTGGTTTTCCTGAAAATAACAGAAAAATAATGTTAAATAAATACTTTTTATGGCAGTATACTAAAATACAGTCTGTAGTGTAAAATGTGTTGTAATGTAAAAGAATAAAAATATTAAGTTATTACAGCAACTTTCGTTACGGAACGCGTTGATGTCTTTTGTATAGAAATACATTTTAATCAATAAAAACGATGTTTTAATATGCACTTCTTGTTCCGGTCTATATTATTCAATGTCAATTAAATGTGACTATTTTACCAAATAAACAAAATATTTTTTAAACAAAATAAGTAATTATCTTCATTATTTAACATTGAAATGAGAAATGAGTCATATACGGTGTAGTTTAACTTGGCTTAAGCTCGTTTAATATGGAACTGTACTACACTATATTAAGCTACATTTAATGAACACGTTTTAGAGGTTAAAGGTGCGCAGTTCCCACATAGACTGATCAACACGCCCCTTGAACCACAGCTCCTCAACATCATATAAATTATATCCAATGAAATTAAACATTTATTTGATTTAATTATGTCTCCATATCCCCGTTGCTTAAATGAATTGTGCAATAGCGTTGAATGAAATCACTTCTATTTTAACAATAACAAGTTGCTTTTTCGATACTCTTACAATTACGTTTAAGTTTAACAAATATTTCTTTGAGCGATACAACGAGCAACAATAGGAAGCAATTTTATCCTCAAAATTAATTGACAACAATCAACTTCTCATTAATAATTCAATAAAAAAGATTACAATCGGTCTAGACACTCAAATTCGTGAGAAAATGATCGTCCCGTTCGATCACGAGCGACTCTTGCGCATATTAGGCCGCTCCCGGTAGTTATACCGCAGATAACGAAAGTTCGCTTGCAGTGACGACTTTCACTCCAAGACACTAGTAACAATTCTCGATTGTGCGAAATAGCATCCTAAGCTGAATTATTTAGTATTAGTTTACGCTTATTGGGAAACGAGAAGTGATAGTAAAAGATAATTCGAACACGGTACATTCACCTTTGACCACCATTAATTTATAGTACAGTGAGTGCAATTACAGCACTCGTCGTAAATAGTAGAACACAGGCCTACGTTCGAACCGCAAATGTTACGCAATTGTAGAATATATAGATTTCCTTTCGAGAGATTATCCGTCATAATTTGTAAAATCAAAATATGTATATTGCATAGAAAGGCAGTCTTCAATGCAAATTGACTTGCAGTTCTAAACGCTTTGATAAATGCTGAGAAAACGCTTACATCACTAGGGAAAACCTTCTGGATGTCTACATAACATTTCGACTGGCATTTCAATATTTAATACATGTTACTGTCCATCAGGGGCGTAGCTACCGCCGTATCAGCCGTATCAATGATACGGGGCCTCGCGTAACAAGGGCCCCCGATGAGTAGAGGAAAATAACCACAAAATCTTCCTATAACCTCAAATTCTTATTGATAAGAGGCTCATAATGAGTATTCGATAAAAAATTTAATCATCGCGGTCCAAAACGGCCCAATTTTTCGAGCTCGCTCGTTTAATGCGATTCAGAAAGTTAACATTGTCAAGCGCGCTTCGCTCGCTTCTCGATGAAGGCTTGTCCTTATGCGATCCTCTTAAATTCTCTTAATATCGTTATTTCATAATCCTCTTTTTGGGCTTCGCCGCACGGTTTCAAAAGGCCCCCAAAATTTTTGATACAGCCGTATTAGGTCTAGCTACGCCACTGCTGTCGATCGATCACTATTAGTACAAATGTTATTATGTTGCAGTTTACTGGCACATGCAAATTGCAAATACCTAGATTACACGGAATAAAATAAATAAGGGATGAAATCAAAAAGAAAGTGATGACATATAGAGCAAACATATACTTATGTACATACACACTTTTCTTCGATATACATACGAACGAGTACTGTAATTAAAACAATGCCTTTAAATTCTTATAAACTCTTCGGGAATATGTAATTTTATTACCTGTGTCCATTTGGTTAGGTTATGGATGAACATCTCTTTCGGTCGCTTTTATATGCTAACGAGTGGCTGTGCGATATTTTCTACAAATCAAATGCTATCGGATAAAGAGAAAATTGCTATCGCGTCCAGAGCAAATGCAAAATTGCCTTATGAATAGTCCCATAAAGTTTGATTATATGGTGCGAAGTTGAATTTTCAATATGTACCGAATTTCCTGCTATTACAAGCTCTCAGCTAGATAATTTTGTGCTGATTAATAATAATGTATGTATATAAGTTCCTTCTTTAAAGGGTAATATAGGAAAAAGTAAGTTTTTTTTTTTTTGTTAACATGTATGTACGTAGATACGAGAAATTCTAAAACGAACCAAGGCGGAAAAGCGCTGTTAGAGCAGAGCCACAAAATGTGGTTTTGTATCTAGTTCGTGTACAGTGAGTGTAACCTGTATAATTAAATAGGCGTACTCGTGAACTAGCCACTTTAAATTTCCTGTAAAACTACCTTTGGTGTTTCCACTGACATTTTTATAATCATATTTTAGATTTATCTACAAAGGCTGGCTGTGGGCGACAATTACACTACTCCCATCTAAATATCAAACTAGATAGTTATATCTACAACATTATTTTTAGTATATGCGAAACCAGAATATAGTTTTTTCAGAATACGTAACTGAATCGATTCCAATAATTTTTATACCATGTTCTATTTTGTCCCAAAAATATTTAAAAAAGGTTACGTGTTGGACACCGAGCGACACTCACGTAGGTATCTATAGTCAAGTTAAAGTAATTACTTTAGCTTAAGCATTTACTTGCAAAATTTTTTATGCAATAGACGAGAATTTAAAAGAAGTAAGAACTGTCAAAAAAATCAATGCTAAGAATTCTAACTTCAACCAATTACTAAACTACATAATGAAAATCGTATCTTAAAAAATGACATTTACTCAAGTAAACACTTTGACTTGTGTATAGATACGGGGGTTAGTACCTATCCGCAATCATACGCGTACAACACAGGCATTAGGGGCGGGCACACAGCGGGGCGCCGCGTGGTGAGCATGTTTTTGTACGGACAACCAGGTAACATATCAAGATTAAGATATATAGAAGATAACTTTGTGATTTTTCATGATACAGTTTTGAAATTTTGTACATAAATTCTTTACATAAAAATACTAGACACCTGTTTTGGGTTTCGCATATACTAAAACTAATGTTGTATATAGGGAAATATCTCGATAGTTTGATGAGAGAAGCCGAGGGTAGAGTTATTATGTCCAGCAGTATACTTCTAAAGGCTGCTGGACAAACTCTGTTGTATGAAAACTTGTTATAAATAATAATTTCGATATTGATTATCTTTACGAGTTTGTAAAAGGTTGACGCAACTCCTGCTCTGTTATGTAAGTCTAGGAACTGCAGTATTGTACACTTATACATTTTATATGAAATGATGTAGCAAGTAAGAGCAGTTTCAGACTAGTGTATTTTTCGGCGCGTTTATGCTGGTATCAGATCACACTCCAAAACGCGCGCCAAGTTTTGCGCTTCAAAATATTGAACCACTGGTGGGTTCTGTCAGCAGCAATATGTCAGTATCTCTTGCGGGTCGCGTTTATGCGAGCTTATACGCGTGTCAACGCTCCTACGAGTTTTCCAAATTATATAAGGTCTCTGTGGTACGAGTCACGCGGGAAACAGGAGGTGTGAGCGTACGCGCTTCCAGAAAGGAGCATATACGCGCCGAAAATACGCTAATCTCAAACCGCCCTAAGTCATCCTAAAGGTCGAAATGCGAGGCGGATTCTCGTTTGGGCCAGTATAACTAATTTAAGCCTCTTTATTACCCCGCGACATTTGAAAGAAACATGTGATCTATAAAAATAATAAAAAATAATTGAAGAATTATAATCACATTCTGTTTTGGTGGTGACGATACCATATTAATTAATGCCTTTTAAGAAAAAGGAGGTTAGGAGGATGAGATAAAAGTCGTGATGACCTTCAAGCTAGACCACATATACCTACCTATAACTTACAATGTCGTTAATTTTGTTCTGACATTTCCATATAAGAGCACGGCTTATTTGTAATATACTTTTGAGGATCATAATAGTCTCTTCAAATTACTTTGTCCTATAACTTTACGTCTAGTATCCAGCTTTTAGAGAACCATTAATGACAGACAATTAATAAGAACAGACAATTAATTGTTCTGGTAGCAAACATGAAATTCACGAGGATGTAAAATGTGAAGACGCATTATTTATGTACCTTGATAACTTCGTATGAAACACATTCTAATGATACTACCACACTCAACCATATCTTCTTAGGTCATCAACGAGTCAATTCTCGTACACCTCCTGTTTCAGATAGTGGATCATCTGGTTAACCTTCAATATCATAAAAAATAAAAGGTGTTCTAATATTACGTGACCAACCAAGAATTTACGGACAGCTCATACATAGATCGTCCGACACAATGATGTACAGATGACCAGATAGGCATGATCTAACATCCGCAAAGGTACGTACTGACCAGAAGAATTTACATGTAATGTAACAATTTGGAGTTCGATTTTGAGCTGTACATACATACATAACGATGGGTAAGTTGTACTGACCTGCGTAACAAATCTTTGTGTATGTTCCGAACAGCCGATGCGTCGACGAATAAGTCTTCATTCGTCTTCATTCTACGGGGTGAAAGGGACACCGACGCGAAAACGGAAACCACTTACTCAGTACATCATTCATCATCACACCACATAAGTCGGTTATTTAAAAAAACAGCTGTTACCTGAAGTGCAATACCTACACTGTCAAAAATAACCGACGAAAATTTTCTTTGTGGGGGGGGTTCAGAATGATGTACTGATTATGTGGTTTCCGTTTTCGTGTCGGAGTCCCTTCCACCCCGTATAAAATAGGCTGGGAGGCTTGACGGGACACGGCCGCGGCATTGTACAAGTTGTGCCCTCAAGACAACTCTACCGTACCTACTCAGTATATCAATGTTCTCAGATTTTTTACTTTCCCCTACATTAGAAATGTATTATGTATCGTGGATGCGTTTACAAACATACATAAACTCACGTACACGAACAGTCAGACCCGAACTACCTGTAGGCCGCACAAATATTTGTTCCGTGTGGGAATCAAACCCACGACACACAGCGCAGCAGCCATATTGCTCAGCCAAGGCGTCAACTTTGCCGTCAATATTACAAAAGTGAGTAAAGTGCAAGGTAGTAAGACGAGTGGACCTTAATGTTTAAAATCCAGATAAATAAAGAAAAATTGGCTGTGACAGACATACAGAAACAATAAAGTTCGCGAATCACGCGCATAGAAGTTTAAGAACAAACATATCTTATACTGTTGAAACAAAAATCTACTGTAGGTGCATCATTCTACACCGCCCAAAGTCAATGTAGAACGATGACTGAAAATTTTCATAAAAAAAAATAAAGACTTCATCTCTTTTTTAGATTGTATCTCTTGATTGCGTTGACTTAGGAGCCTGAATTATTCATTAGTCCAAGGAAAAGCAGAGAAGAAAAAGATCTTGAAAGACGAACAACAAAATTATCATATAAGGTTTGAGGGACTAAAACCGAACCCTAAAAAAATTACTAGATAGCGGTTACTCTTACAGGCACTTTATGTTTGTTCTAAATTATGTACATACTATTTGTAAACAATAAAAAATGCTTAGATCGAATGACCTATCCTAGCGCAAGGCTACGTTACCAAAACAAACGTAATTCTTACGTAACTACCTGTTATCAATTATCATGTAAATGCTATGTTAAACAAGTCATTCATGGGTTTATTAAGGAAACAATATTAACGTGTTAAGGCCCCAGAAGTCACGTAATTGAAGTGCGAAATAAAGTGACCCTACCGAACTTACGATATGCGAGGACAGGTCGAAACAAGGTCAGTAGCGCTTACATAATACGCTTGACACAGTGTGGCGACAATCTTTTGGTTTTATTTAACATTGACAATGAAAATCCACGGGAGGTTTCTCGAAGCTCCCTTTTCGTTATTTCTGTTAGATTTGATAAAAGAACGAACATAGACAGCTTTTGTGGTGGGTTTCAAAATAAGTCTAATGTCTTTCAACTGTGATTAATTAAGGAGGTAATTGCGGGCATGTGATATCGAATATGCATAAAGATGAGGTATCACACGAAAATACCACTCATACGAAAACAGTCCAAAGAGGTCGCAAAGCATTGCGGCCAAACGCAAGGCTATTTAGTATAAAAAAGGCAATTAGATATTTATACAATACAAGCCATCTTTAAATAAATCAGATACCTCAACTGTGTGGACGGAACCAAGCATAACCCATAAAGTAGTAGGTAGTAGAGGCGGGAGTGTTTGTGCTTGTTAAATATTGTTCATTCGATCACTTTGGCATTTAAATCATCGAGTCAAGTCTTCTTTACACTGGTTTGCGAGTCGTGAGACACTATTCATGTTTATTGATCATTGTACATCTTTAGAATCGAATCCGGTTCAGCAGGATACACGAATAAAATCATTATTAAAACTTTAAAAGTAAGTATGTAATTAGAGCGAACGTGTATGCTTTTGCTCGCGTGGAAGTCGAATGTTATAACTTGGGAACATCATACCGGGATAAAAGACCCTAGGGCCCCTAGGGGCACTTCAATCACGTGAGGCTTATAGGCCACTTTTATACCCCCACCTCCTTCCTCCCCTTTGGTAAAACGTGGCGAGTTTTTAGGCCATGCCTCCCCTCCCAATATCACGTGTATTTTTTAATGTTGAGGAGATCAGTCAGTTTTAGAATCTGTTTTGAAACAAATTCGTTTGCTAGGGTTTATAATTCATTATTGGTAAAAATATTGGCTTACGTTTAACTAACCACCAGATTTAGTAAAATGTAACGACAAAAAATCACTGTATATTGCCAAAAATAGTAAATGATCACCAAAATAAAAACCCCATTTTAGCTTGAAATTACACCCAAAAATTTTACAACTAGTGATCCTACTTAAAGCAATCAACTCCAAATTATGATTGTTTAATCCAAAAATAGTTAATGACCACCAAAAACTTAGCAGTATTTTAATGTAAAATTACATTTAAATATGTAACATCTTCTAAACCTATAAAAGTAAATTATTCCAGATCGTGATATCATTACACACCTAAAAATAGTAAACAAACCCCTAAAGTTTGAACCTATGATATTGTAAAATCATTACTAAAGTCTGAGCTTTTTATGACTGTAATTTATTAACCACTTCTAACTAAACGTTTGGTCTACATTTGACAGATTCTAGTTTTGACATAATATGTAGTTTACTATTGACAGATTCTACATAAATGATTAGGCGCACTCTATGAGGCGCACCCTGCGCAACCCGGTCGGCGGTTTTAGGTTTATTAGTATTAATTAATTAAGTACTTCGGTAGTAATTTCATAACGCTCTAGACAGCTGTCTAGCGCCATCTCTTAACCACTCTCGGAATAGTTCTAAAACATTCCCTGCACTAACAGATCATGGTAACCCACCAGTAAAGCGCCCAGTCGGCATGTTTTTTTCCAACATCTACAACACTTATCATCATATTTCAGCCAATTTACACAAAACCTTGATTAATTATTCCCCTAAACCTTCCAAATAATCCATGTCAATCATTCCGTCCATTGGTGAGAACCGTATGAAAATCCGTATCCGTAATTTTTGAGTGTTCAGAGTTCAGACAGACATAGGTACCTATGTACAGACAAGCGCGGCGGGGTAGACTTTGTTTTATAATATGTAGTGATTACGAACATTTTGAGTTAGAGTCCGTGCTATGCCAAGTCCAAATGCATAAAAACCTTTAAAGTAACAAATAACATGAATCTTGTATATCATACAATTTAATGAGGATTTGTCAGACTGTAACACAGAGGCTCGGTCACTCGACAGTCTGTTAGTGGTAAGCGTTATAATATCATTAATAATGGCTACATATATGACCCGCGCGTGGCGCAACGCAGTTATAACGCTGTGGCGCAAGCGCAGCCGAGGCGGTGACGGCGATGTTAAGTAGACAAACCAACTTACACAAATGCGTACTTTTGCATTTTGTAGTCTATTCACATACGAAAAAAAACTTATTTTAATAAAAATGAAATTAAGTCGAGTTTCATCCCATAACAATTTTGTTCTAATGCTTTAAGGGCTAAGAATCATTGAAAATTTCAAATACAAGGCCTTAACTTAATAATACTATGTACCTTATCAAATAAATCTTAATAATTTAACAGTAAAAGTTTGCGATAATCGCACACGCAAGTTGTTAGGGTCAAACACGTCTTGTGTGTAAATATTCCAAGAGTTATCGTCGTGTGATCTCGCAGCCTGCTATTGTTCGCTCACATGATCATACGCCCCGCCAATTATACATCAATACTTCGAAGCATTGTTTTGGTGACGGGCGAAAATTACGTGTTCGTATATTACTTAGTACTTACGTCTATTATTATGTCTATTATTGTCATCGTAAATGTCGGCCATGTTACTGTGACTGTTAGTCCAACAAACGAACCTTGGATAAACACTTTCAATCAGAATTATGACGCCTTGATTGATTAGTCAGCTTGATTTTCTACCCTTCTTCGAGATTCGTAGCAACCCATAACTGGATATTATATTATATAACTCTTACCAATAAAGCTGAACTGAAGCAAAATCAAATTATATTTTTTCCTGATTACTAGGCTAAAATTTAAGTTATACCTCAGTTAAGCACCGAGAATAGGTTTTTTTATCTGATTAAAAAAGGCTGCGTTATTATGGTTGTCTATCAGGATTAAAACCAGTTTACAACCTTATATTTAAGCATTTTTATAAAAGTACGGGCGCGGTTCCAAACAAAAACAAGATGAGTATAATTTACGACCCACTGGTCCGTGGGAGTCTGGAATATTCGTCGCTTATCATGGAGGTTGGATGCATTTAATTTTACTGCAAAGAGTCTTTAGTCGCTGCGATAAAGAGGCTTATTTCAAACGATTAACTTGAATGGACGTGTTGATGGATGTATACCAGATTATCTAGTGTTGTGCACACACATGAGTGCCTTCGCGTCGACCTCAGACCACGCTCAGAATGTCAGGGCGATTTGATCAAACGGCCACAATCTAAGTAATCAGAGCTCTCTTCATGGCAATCAGCGAATTCTAATCAATTACACAAATCTTATTGCAGATGAATTATGTAAACCAGCCTCAAAAAATTGCTTGCATTTAAAGTTTTTTTCTTCTTGGAAAAGAAAATTGCCATAAAGTGAAGAAAGCATTTGACGTAGACATTCATGAAACATTTTAAAGTTCTGAACCAGTTCAATTTCTTTCACTACTTTACAAGTGGGCCAAACAAATTATAGCAGACAAAAGGCATTCATGTCATTGATATCGATTATTCGAAATTTTCGATATCATTGACATAAATGCTATTTATTTGTAATCTACTGCTAATCAAGCTTAACCACTCAATTAAATAAATATCCGTTCAGGCGTGAAAATTGAAACATAGACAATTGGGAACTTCATTTAGCCGACGTTCGCACGGGTGTTTTTTTACAAAACTGATAAATGATATTTAATTTATAAATTGATAAAAACACACCAATATTTTCGTAAACAAACTGTCAACTGCAATAAAAAAAAAAACAATGCATCAGCGCAGCTGAAAATTGCATAACTACGAGAATCTATTCATTTCGCAAAATATATTATGGTAATAGAAGAGAGGTATTGGAAAAAAGCTTTGCTATGTAATGTTAATGTAATGGATCATCATTGTTAGAAACTTTTCCTTTAAGGTTTGTCTTTGGTTATAAAACTGACATCTAATCAAAAATGGTAACACAATAATACCAGCTAAAATTATAGAACTTAAAGAGAACTCCTTTTCAATCTACGCCACATAGTGGCTAACAATTTCTAGATGTAGATAAGATTTAGGTACGTAAAGGTGTTACGGGAAGCTTCTCATCGTCATTTCAAATTCAAACTGTTCACGCAAAATGATTGCGACACAGTAGGTTCGTACCAATTCCAACATCATGATCGCACAATAACAAATCATAAATGAAATCGTTGAATTTTTAAGTGAACTATTTTCTACACTTTCGAGACAGGAAAACGTACCTTTACCTTTATAATTACTGTTATTGAAACGCAAACTTTCATCGTTCCTCCGCAGCAAACGCATGCTAATGAATTATGCAACTGCCCGATTTAGACTGGGTGCGTTGCCCAAAGACGTGCGCTATGGTTACGACCTCGTTTGTACTACAGTACCACTACTATGACTCCATATATACATATGTAACTATGTAAGTATATACATATATGAGTGATAGCACAATAAGAGCTAAGGCATAGAGTAAACCAACTGAATTGAGAGGACAAGGCTGTTCTAAGCACGTTGCCATAGTCAGAAACTCAATACGCAAGACTCTCGTACGCCTTACCTCACGATCTAATTTATTTCATTTTAGTTATACTACTTCTGTCAAACACTATAACTTATTATACAAGATAGGTTATTTTTTTCTTTATTAAGTGATAATGGAATCTATACAAAAATATAATAAAATTGTAATATATACATAGGTACGTATATATTATATAATAAAATAAAAAAGTTGTAACAGGCAGATGTCTGTACATTGAAGATATTAAAAAAAATATGAGGGGTCATTATTAAAGCAACAGAAGCAAAAACAACAGTTTTTAGAATTTTTGTCTGTCTATCTGTCTTTATTTTTGTATCTTTGTACGCGCATCACGCAAAAACTACTGCATGGATTTGAACGCAGTTTTCACCGCTCTACTGCTAGATTCCTAACTTAAAATATAGGCTACATTGAAATAAAAGTACACAAATCGATTAAGAACTGGATAAACATGTAAGTACCTACCTAAGCATTTTACTTCTTGTCCTGAAACATGTATCTAGCAGTTTTTTATGGATGTGATTTAAAGCACAGGCGAAAGCTACAAAAATATGAATTCAAGAGTAATAAATAATTCTTCTGTTACCAATTAAAAAATATAAAGCGTTATGCAGTTAAAATCGGAATGTGCCTAAATGTAATGATCAATAAATCATGTAAACGTCCATCGATTAGTAAGCAGACAATTGTTATGAAAACAATTAATATTTCATAGCTGCTGCACGAGCACTTAATTACGTATTGAGGTAAGCGTACGCTTGGCACGACGACGCTCGGTGCTGCAATTCGAGGGCTTTGTAGGATACCTACACATGTATAATATACATATGTGCCAATTTGACATATAGGTACACTGGATCATTAAAATATTTTTATGAGACAAACATTGTCAAAAGCTAAGAACTAAGTAAAATACCTAATACATTTTCCGGTTTCTGAATTTGGTACTTATGTAAAGTTTTTTATTTTTACATTGGGTCTCTTTAAGCAACTAATTTCAATAGGTATTTTTTTTTGTATTCCAAGCCGTAGTAAATTTTTAATATATTTCCAAAGTTTTGCTTGTGATGACGTCAGAGCTGGGCTGAAGAATCTTTCGATGTCTTTGCCACGAATAGAACAAGAATAAAACACTTATTTGTTTACTGCTTTGCGTTTATTGCTCTGTAAAATAAATTTCAAACTTGACACTTGTCAAATACACCAAAAATAGCCTCAGTCAGTCCAACGTGTGGCGTCATTTGGAGGTGAAATGAAAGTCAAACGATTCCAAATATTTTTGTTAAAATAAACGCCATCTTATAATTTTAAGAGTTCAAAATAGCAAAATAAGGTTAAGAAACTTAAAATCTTGAAAAGATTTCTGAATCAGCATGGTTAATTTTTACTTTACACACCGAATGGAGTAACTGAAGTTCAGAAATGGTCAAACTGTACTGACCTTAGACAAAATTTTAAATTTCAAATGCTGCATTGCATTCTTTTTTTTATTCTAGGTATTATGTAATCTTTGTTTAATTTTTAACTTTATTATTTTCTCATTAATTTAATGCACGTACTGCTACTTAAAACTCCTAGCGATTACATTTTTTTTTCTCTTAACTATTATGTCTACTGTAGACAGCGTTGTGGGTTTTATTATAATTATAACTGTTTTTGTAAAATTTGTTGTAAGTTTTTATAATGTAACAACTGTTTGCTGTTCCTTAAAATAAAAAATAAATAAAATTAAATTGCATTGAAAGAATCGCCTTAAGGTGAAAGCGCCAATAGCAAAAAAAAAAAAATATAACTGCTACTGCTGCTGCTGCTGCTATTTCATGAAAAATTCAATAGGATTAAATGAACTATACTGATAATTTTAATGATAATAATATATAATTGGTTACGATCGCGATTCATATGTTGTTCAACATACAACCTGACACTGACCTGCAAATTGCAAAAAAACGTTCGAAAATTTGAATTTCCCGGGCTACCTTGGCGATTCTACCTTTAAGCAGAGTAAGTTTACGTACTTAGTTCTATTTCATTAATGAAATCAGAAATTGACAGATACATAGTAGATAGGTATTTGTAATAATTATTTAAGTATCAAATGTTGCGCTATGCCTGTTATGGCTTATAGCTTACTTTCAGAAAGACAATTTGAAGGTCACAGTTGTAAAAACCCCGTGTACTTATAATGCCTGTAATCAATTACGTTTAGAAATTATCATTATCGACTTTAACAACTAAGATTATAATTATCTCAATGAAAAATGTATGAATGGGTTTGTATTCAACAATCGACCTCTGCAAACTCCCATTTTAAAACGGCTTGTAGATAGGTCAAAGTGGTATGACTTCAATTAGTGCTTGCTTGATGAACACCAAAATTTTTGAAAAAAAAGGAATATAATAATGGCAATCATATTAGTATGACGTCTGGGTTTCATCGATACGATTTTCATAGCATGGATTAGTAATCGCCCATGATATAATGTGAAACAACACCGACGTTTATGTAGGCAAAAAAAACTTTAGTTAACAGTAAAAAAACTTAAATGAGAAACTCCTCTGACTGGCCGACTGAATGGAGAAACTGAACCACTTAAGTAAGACTTGGTAACGTCTCCACATGCCCATAGCTAATACATATGTGTAAACTGCCAAGGCTACAGGGTAACAGTTTGGCACTCAAATGGCTTTGACTGGGGGACGCTGTTAGTTAACATTATTATACCAATAGTTTTGTTCAAACTTTATGGCGGCTCGGAAGTTAGCTGCGAGTGACGGTTTGCGCAGGTATAACGATTTAAATATTATGGTGGCTCGGAACATCTAACGTAAAGCTGAGCAGAAAACAATTTTAAGTATCAGCGAGGCGCAGAGGAGCCATCGTTTTGACTGTAAAATGCGCAGGCCGTCACTCGCAGCTAACTTCCGAGATGCTATTAAGTTTGAACAGAACTAAAGGACAAAATTGAAAAACAAGATGGCCACGTTAATTCCGATTTTAGGCACGTGCCAAAAGATCGTTATTTAACATTCCATGTTTTGAATTCTATTTCGTGACAGCATAATACTTGAACTTTTAAAAATTAGATAAAATAACATTATCTTTTATCTTCTAACAATTAAGACATTTCAAGATCCGCGAACATGTCAATAAACTTTACAAATGTCGAGGCCGAAATTCCGTCTACCAATTTACTTTAGTTTTTAGGATCCCGTACCATGGAACCCTTGGGTCACTTTATTGTCCGTCTGTCAGGCCGTCCTTTTCTCAGGATCGGGTATAGTTGAATTTTATCAAACCAGGTTTTCATATCTTAGGTAAGTATGAAAAGGTATACAGACAAAATTACTTTCCCCTCCATAATATTTAAAGCGACATTTATCATTGTTAATATGGATGGATATAGGTACTATGGTCGGTAGTCTCATGGAAGTCCACTCAGTCAAATTATACGGTCAATTAATATGTCACATATTTTATAATTTTCTCACTTTTGAAAACCATGAAATTGTGTGAAATTTTAGAAGTACAGATCACTGAGTAGTCAAGTCAAATGTCCTGCAATCCGAAATTGGATATTCATAGCCCGTGTTACATAAAAGAAGCCTCGGAAACTGACAGCCGGCCACGGCTTTGTGGCGGAACCCATAATGCCGTGTGAGAGATCTATTCGCACTTGCTTAGTTTTTTTTTTAAACAAAATTGATTTCGCATATACACATTTAGAATACTTTATAACTAGGTATACCTATCCTAAATCCATAGTAGCCTCAATGCTCGCTAGCATAGAGAATAAATACGTATCTATCGCAAGATAGGCTTGGCTACCCGTTTGACCTGACACAAAATAGGAATGCACCCAGTAATACAACATAATTCAATTTGTCACAAAATAATTGCCTAATTTTAAGTTAATTTGGGTCCTGCATGCCTAAGGTAGTAGGTACAGGATTAATCACGAAATAATGTTACCATAATTGGCTCGGAATATTTGCGTTGAACATCACTAGCCTGTAAGTAAGCTGATGATTTGAAGTAATTTAGAATTTAATATAATGAGACACAAACCGCAAAAACGTTGATGACGCTTCGTAAATAATTTACGAATAAACGCGTAATTTTGTTTCTTACTTGTCAACTTATCTTGATCGCTGGTAATGATCCTATCTAGGTACCTATGCGAAAATGAGAGCATCGTTGAATCGGGAGGGAGGGATACATTAATGTTCAGCAATGTTTAATGTAATAAGTCTTACCAATTTGATATATTTTGCGGTTATTGCAAGCATGAATTAAACCCAAATTAAAAACTACAGGTTAAACTTTCGCATAATTGGCTGAAATACACATTACCTTCGTAAACTACTGTTTTACTTATAGTCATCAATAATGGCATACATGGAGACATCAATCTAAAATACGAATCTGCGCCAATTTGATTTGATCTGATCATAAAATAAGTTCCAGGTGTGTCGTAGGAAGTCATAAGTGATCGAGCGGTTTTGAGGCACTTACAGCCACACGGTACGAACTTTGACCAGTTCATATGTATCAGCAGGTACTTAGAACTGAGTCAAGTATCCTAAACACAAGCAGAAGAAAATTACTTTTCAATGAACTTCCTTGAAAACTGGCTCTTATCGCACTACAATTAGGTTCAACATGCATGGTATTTCACACTCGTGGATTTTTTTAATTAGTCACACACGAGGGCTTTATTTTTCCTGATTTTGCCACAGATAACATTAAACAACTGTTCAATTCCTTATAGGCGGCTATCATTGCTTTTTTTTTCACAGCAAAGAGGCGCATGTTTTAAGGCCTTAATATTTAATGAAAATTTAAATTGTGTCTATGAACAGAATATCGTAAATAAACATTATTATTTATAAAATAATTTGATTTTATCAACAAATTAACATTTATTTGTGTTCTAAATTTAAAGTATTTCAATTTTATATTTTTCATACTAGGCTGTTTAGCGGCTTCATATCTTTGCCTCGTCTTCAACCTGGTCAAAGCAAAGCGCGGGAATAAAAAGCAAATCATTTAATTTCCTAATAATTCATGACAAAATTACTTTTCGTTCTATTATTATTATATTTCTTCGAAAGTGTATTGATATCCGTAGTTTGATACACGTGGGCATTTGTAACTGCAGTTTGTTTGCAGGCGCCATAACACCCTCGCCTGGTGGCTCGTGTGTGTATTCCGCCTCGGCCGCAATAACAAACTTTCCCCACTTATATCAACTATTACTAATAACTTACCAGGTATAGCCATTCCCAGTTCAAGGTATTCCTTCACGGAGGGACTGAGGAATGCTGGTGGAGCGGGAGCGGTGCCGGGCTCAGGATCTGGTGCGTCCAAAGCCTGCGCAGGTTCACGGGACACCGCGGCGCTGTCTGCGCGGACTCGCTTAACCCGTCCGCCATCTTCAGACCCATCTGAAAAATATATAAAGGCCCAACAACGATATGTCAATAGAAAGTTCGTGAAACAATTTTTTAATTTGATTTATCGGATGAAAAACAAGCTGTCGGTCTACTGGACGATAGGTGCAAAGAGTAGAATACTTAAACCAAAAGGCATTTTCTTCCAAAAGCACCAAACCTGTTGTCCATAAAGGACATCACCCAACAACAAAAATAAACTTATTATTTGGATAGAGCATAACATAGTACTTAAATATTTTTTATAAAAAAAACTGCCCAATCTGGGTGATCTCAGATATTATGTGGTTGAATAAATTCTCGGTGTATCGACTTACGACTTAGGTGTCGTAATAAAAAATGTTTATTCTGTTATGCTCTATCCAAATAATAAGTTTATTTTTGTTACTTTTGAAATTAGCCCAAAAATGTATGAAGGCCTGGTCACTGGTGATCTCCTTTTCTTTAAAAATGATTGTTACGTATAACAGTTTTTAGTTTGATAACTTAATTATTTTACTTTGTTTTTCTTTTGTAATAATTTGCTGATGTTGTAACTAATTAGTTCAGTTAAAGCTAACAAGTTAGTCTTACTTGGGAAGAGACTGGACGCCACGACACAGGGTATCCTAGTGTGGAGTCTAGGGAATATGTAAAAATCTAGCGATTAAGGATCATTGTTTTTTTTTTGTTACTAGCTTTTAATATTGTAGTATGTTATGCGAACTGAATAAAATGTATCTTATCTTATCATTATCCTGTCATCCCAGGGACAAAGTTGAAAGAAATGTTCCGTGTATGTATCTGTTAAAGGCACAAGCAGCTTAAACTTCTTAGTTCTGCTCCATGCTAAAGTCATCCTGAGACATCAACACCACGTTTTGGGGACACATACCGATTTATACGTACGTATTAGAATCTAAAGCGATCGTTATTTCAGTGGGCGCAAGTGTAACTGCTGAGCGTGATCGAGGTTCTGAGATAAATCCCTGGGTCGGAAAACATGAGCTACAGAAATCAACAATAGTAAGGTCTAAACTAGACTCGTCCCATTCTAGATAGGTACGTGCATGAGCCTTCTCCTCAAAGAACAATGGCAGTATTTGGTCTGGACTTTTTTTTGGCGTCCATAGATTTCATAAATATGAATCAAATTTAATTAATTTTCTACGATTTTTCAGTTATTCACTCCTTCTCGTTAAGGCCGGAGTTATTTTATGTTTTTAAAAGCTTATCAAATGATTTTAGAATTAGGTACATTCGAAATGTTACCATTAGAATAGTGATGTGAGTACAAATAGTATGTGTGCAATTTATCTGTATCAATAATTAATCGAATGATCGATATAATATATCGACCGATCGATCGACCCATGTAGAGTTGGTTTTGTTTGTAACATAATTATTGAAATCCTCTATTCTTTCGTCTTTAATCAACTGATATCTTTGAAGAAATACTTCTACTTTTAATTCCAATTAATAATGGCTAAAACTATCACAGGATCGTTTCAGTGTTGTATCGATTCTTAAGAAAACGGAATCGAAACGTGCAGCACTACTTTTGTCTTTGACAGTGACAATACATGTTGTCTGTGGTTGTCTGTCTTGACAAGTCAAGTCAAGACGTTACAGAATCCTTCCGCGTTTTTCATCTCGGTTGTGTTTTGTGTTTATATTTGGCCTTCTATTTATTTTTACCCGACCTGGACTGTTTGTAGACTGATTAATACTGCCTGTGTGACTAGTACGTGCCCTTAGGACTCCGATATTGCTTTTGCGTGACCTTAAGCTAATCTTACTGTGCTCCGATTGTGCCCAGTGAATTGGATATTTGTTGTAAACCCGGAACTGTAGGCTGCTGCGCACACACTATGACCTTAGTGTGGTATCTAGGATGGGACAGACATCAAGAACATATCTCAGCACCAGCAGGTTTTCTTGATGAGATAATAATACGAGATGAGGATGAGCAATAAAATAAATATGTTTAAGAAAATGTGTTTTTTATTTGTCCTAACATTAGGTGTTATAAGTATTCTAACCGTCAGTTTTAGTGTCTACAGGGCAAGTGCATTTTTTTAAATTACGCGCCCAGCTTTCTTAAACATACAATTGAGTACTACTCTTCACCACGGGTTAGAATTTATTTGGGTTTTTCTCATTTTATCCGTAAATACTGTTATCGTCACTAACCACACCACCATTTATCCATTTCTTTATGATTTAATTTCAATCTGCGATGTTCTATAGATAATTGTGGTTTGACGTTCATTCATAACCTAAAAATTCAAACACCGAAATCTTTTTTTTCCGGCTTTCCCAAATGAAAATAGTTTCATTTATAGATTCGGGAGCTAACGCCAAATCTTTTAATATATTTTTCATTACGGGACGCTTCAATTTGATCCCAGACAATTCTTAGTATGGAGACCTGCCATTGTTCTTTGAAACTTCAAATAAAAATAGCAAGTTATGAAAGAAGGTGAAGAAAAGAGCAGGCATTATGAACTGTTTATTACTACCTCAATTCGTTACTGAATTGCATGCAAGACAAGAATCAAGATGTATTTTAAATGTTTGTGTAGAGGTTCTTCTTCTTTCGTGTCGATGGTACGACTTGTGTAGCGATGTAGGGACCTATAAGTAAAGACCCCCGAACAACTCTTAGTGACCTTTTCAAAGATACCCTAACATAATATGAAATACTACTCATACTGATACAATAGCTGAAACACTATGAGATGTCGAAGTCAACGGTTCTACAGAAAACTGTACATAAAACATTGTATAATCACACATAATTATGAAGTGAAACTGCAAATTATGAAGAAAATTAAAGTAAAAAGCTGGAATTGCTTACCGGTTATGACAAGTAACGACAGCAGCGCCGACGAAAATAAACCGAAAACCTTCCTTCCATACATATTGAATAATAAAACAATCGCTTTACCTATATAAATTCAATCACCAAAACATATGTAAACGCATGTTTAACTCAGTTGTGTCACAATCGAAAAGGCTTCAGTCGGCATTGAAGTAGATTGAAGGTCTCAGAAAAGGATTGACGAATTTCGTAATCAAACTTATGGGTTTAGCAGTTGATTAATTACCGCGCCGGACGCGAGTTTTGTGTACGGGTTTATTTTTCTTGCATAGCGATACGATTCGACGTGCGCTTTCGAAGGCAGCCGAGCGCGCAATGCTCATCATGCAACGCGCATAACATTAAGATTTTATTCTAAGAGCCAAGCTGACCTCTAAACTTCCTCGACGGCTGTATCACGCACGACACCATGGGAATATTGTACGAAAGATCTGTCCTTGCAAACATTTTATTTTAACCGACTTCAAAAAAAGGAGGAGGTTCTCAATTCAGTTAATTCAGTTGTATTTTTTTTTGTTTGTTACCACATACCTTCGTCATTTATGAACCGATTTGAAAAAATCTCTTTTATCTGATAGGATATACTTCCCGATTGGTCCCATAGAAATTTTATCAAAATCGGTTCCGAAGTTTGGTTTTTAAATCAGAATATCTGGTAAAAATATGTTATCCAAGTAAAAGAAATTGCGAAATTGATACTGAACAAGGCTTTGTGTGTGATACGATAACTAAAAAAACTTTTTTGCAAAAAAAAACCGACTTCCAAAAAAAAACACAAAAAAAGTGGAAAATAACTTTACTTTCGGAAGTCGGTGACTATTATTTGTTTCATCGACTTTTTTGCCACCGACTTCCGAAAGTAAAGTTATTTTCCACTTTTTAACCGACTTCAAAAAAGGAGGAGGTTCTCCATTCGGTTGTACCTATGTTTTTAGTGTTTTTTTTGGAAGTCTATTTTTTTTTGCAAAAAAGTTTTTATTTTACCCTTTTTTAGTTATCGCATCACACACAAATCCTTGTCAAGTATCAATTTCGCAATTTCTTTTACTTGGATGACATATTTTTTCCAGCTATTTTGATTTCAAAACCAAACTGCTGAACCGATTTCGATGAAATTTATATGGGACCAATCGGGAAGTAGATCCATTCAGATAAAAGAAGAATTTTTCAAATCGGTTCATAAATGACGAAGATATGAGGTAACAAAAACAACAAAAAAAAAAACATATGTACAACCGAATTGAGAACCTCCTCCTTTTTTTGAAGTCGGTTTGTCGCGTGTCCATCAGTGGATGGCAACTTTTATTGGCTATCTATGCGACTTACGAATTTGGCGTCTTCAATACAATACCGTATGAGTAAATCCGTAGAAGGAACTCTTAGGATTTACTGGGGGTCTAAAATGGCCACTTAATTAGCAGAACATAATATGATAATAATATGAATTACGTTATAATTCGTAAAATGGTCACAAACTGATAATTCAATATGTTAACTGTGTCTGTGACCATTTTAAGAATTTTAATTTTAATCGTATTATGTCCTGCTAAAGTGGCCATTTTAGGCCCCCTGGTCTTTCTGCAGATCCTTTATGAAACTTTGTTTTATCAATAAATGAAATAGGCTTTACACACACCAAAGCCGCAGGCAGTGTTGGCGCCGACACTTAAGGTGTAGTTTATAAGCTGCACATATTGTGCTGCTGGCACGCCACAGACAAAGTTTTTCGACTTGCAATGACTTGAAGCTGCCAACTGGCACTAGCCCGCCGACAACAAAGTCGCCGAGTCGGATGAACACGTATATATACCTCTCCTCTATACCTATGTACATATGTATAAACTTGCAAAACACATAGCCAAATCAGGTAATGGATGTTTGAAAATAAAAACATAAGTAAAACTACTGAAGAACTCGATAGTTGGTAAGCTATACCCAACTGTAACAAGGAGTAGGTACTTATGAACATATATTTCGAATAATTCTCGATAGGTTTAATGATGTGTATTGTGAAAAGGTTGTTTGATACCATTCGTTAACTTTGGGAACGCAGGGTGTAAATTGAGTTCATCCGCTTTTTTTTTAATTACATTCACAAATCCGCTTTTCACCAAGCCTAAACACCAAAGATAGAAGAAGATAGAATAGCTGCGTTCACCGAGGACAATTGTTTGAATTTCGCGGGTTTTTTTTTTCTGTGGCTTCGCACGGTTTGTGCATTTAGCCAATGTCACGTTTAGTTTGTGTGGAACCGGGAACGTAGAAATTAAAGGTAGGGAAACAAAGGGGAAACAAAACATAATAGGTACGATATTATTTATCGGAATTTGGGATAAGATGGACACATAGGATCAGTTGTGAAATGGATGATGAGTGCTTTACAATAACAAATAATTTACAACTTAATATTATTTATGGAGATGAATGAGGCTATACTTTTATATACAGGAAAACTATTTATACAAAGTAAAGACAGTATTGACGTAGGAAAAGGAATACTAAGGGATAGGAGGTTACAGAAGAAGGCAGAACGGTCGTATAGGGGACAGGAGTAAAATATTTAGGTAATTTAAGTCGCCTACCTCGGTGCCGCATGAACAAATAGGGTCGTCAAATATACGAAATTTTGCAAGATGGGCTGGGGAACAAACGTGTCCCCAGTCTCATCCGTATTACAACGGAGGTCTCCATTTTGCCAAATTTCGCCCTGCCAAACCATAGTTTTTCCGGAATCTCCGGTTGAATAAGGGAATAATAATAACCCTTTGATCTGCTACTGTTATCCCATGCTATCTTCCAAGTGTCCCAAAGAAATGTTTTAGGCAATGTCACGAGATCATAAGAAAAAATCTTATATGGGACTAAGTCCCCACAATACACCGCATCACCGGCAAGAGCGTCAGCCACTTCATTGCATGGATTCCAGCATGGGCCGGAATCCATGCAAATTGCAGTGAGATACCCTCAGTCATACGCAAATTCTCGTTTTGAGTAAATTATAGGGAGCTGTGATTTATTTTGGTATGGGGATTTATTAATGGCTAAAAGAGCACTTTGAGAGTCTGAAAAAATTATAACTTTTTTGAGCTTTAAAACAATAACATATTCAATGGCTTTCAAAATACCAAAGCATCCCCCAGTGAAAACGGAAGTCTCCGGAGGTAGTTTTACTTTTTGTACGATGTTGTATTGGGAATGGTAAATACCTATCCCAACACAATCCGTCGGAGCACGTTTGGCAGCATCGGTAGAAATGTGGTGATATTCAAAATGTTCAGACAGAAAAAGGTTGAAATTTATATGGTTACGAGGATATGATTTGCTGACACAGTCATATATCGGGGGGACTGAATTGAAAATTTTCGTAACTATAGCTGAAAATAGGGAGTTTATTGGAACGGTGAATAGGAGAAGAAAGTGAACGGATTTTTTTATAACTATCAACTAGACTCATAACACTGGACCCATAAACGTACTCCCTGTACGTTTATGGGTCCAGTAATCTGATAATTCAATTTGCAGCATTAAATGGTCCAGTTTGGGAATGAGAGGATGTGTTGAGAGCTGAAGGATCCGGAACAAGTATTTATGAGATAAGAATTGCCTTCGTAAATAAAGTGGAGCTTCTCCGCATTCAACTTGTAGTGCATTAATAGGACTCGACTTCATAGCACCCGAAATAATACGTAAAGCTTTAGACTGTACCTATACGATCCAATTTTTTAAAGGCCATAACACTGCCTGGTTCCAGAACGAACAAACCATAATCCAGAGTGCTTCTGATGATAGCGTTGTATATAAGTTTTAAAGAAAAGGGATGAACACCCCACCACACACCCGAGAGGCATCGAAGCATGTTTAGGTGATTTTCACATTTGTTAGCAATATAGTCGCAATGGTGGACAATTTCGCGGGTTATGTTACGCGCAGAAATGTTTCAGTCTATGGTTGAGCGTACAGTGTTCAGTGAGTCTTCATCATGTGCACATACCGAAATGAGGAAAACAATGCTTAATTTTATCGACGGAAAAATATTTAAAAAATAAAAACATTTTTTATTACATACATAACCGTGTGCAAAGCCTTTCTTGCAAGGTTAGTGGATATAGCTCTGAATGAAACGTGCCGGATCATCACTGGTTGTCTAAAACCGACACCGGTACAGATGCACTGGCAGGGATAGCGTTGTTAGGCTCAAAGGCCGAAAACGCTCATTGAGCGAAAAAACCGTTCACATCGCGAAATGGAAAATTCAATCCGACACAAAACGGTCACGAAGCGACATTCGAGTTGTGTCTGTTTTAATTTTCGACCATAACGGAACACAAAACGACAAAGAAGCAAAATTAAAATTAAACAGCGCCCCCGAAAACCATGAAAACGACATCTCGAAATTTCATTTGGGCTGTTTGAAAAAGGCTCAGAACGCGTTCTGGCGATGAGGAAATGCCAGAACGCGTTCTGAGCCTTTTTTTGTCGTTTTGTGTTTCCACATCGCGATGTGGTCGTTTTTAAAACAATCACGACACGAATTTCACTTATTGGTCGTTTTGAATTTGCCATTTCGCGATGTGGACGGCTTTTTCGCTCAATAAACGTTTTCGGCATTTGAGCCTAACAGCGCCACCAGAAGTTCGTGGAACAGTGGCAAGCTCTAGCGAAAGACCCAAAGGGCTTCAGACACGACATTCTTTGCATCTAAACACCCTCGTGTCGCAAAGGCTGAAAAGGCGAAACAGTTTTCTGTAGTGTGTCACCCCCCCACTCATTGGCGAGCGGTCTACAGAAAGAGTAATGCTGTGGCGAGGTAGTGCATGCTAACCTAACTCATTCGTTCCACCTGCTGAAAATCTCCCTACCTGGAGTTGAGTTGCCATGGCTGACCTGGAAGTCTTTAAATAGACTCCGGGCCCAGGTTGGTCGCAGCAAGGAAAACCTGCTTGAGATTTTTAGTGACTCTGCCCTGAAGTGTAAATGTGGTGCTCTTCCACAAACGATGGTGCAATGAATATCGTGTCCTGTGTGTCCTGCTGTTTGTTCATTATAGGAAATGATGGACGCTACTGAAGGCACCAAACTATTGCCTCAATTTTGATTATTGCCATCGGCACGCTAAGAAGAATGGAATTAATAAGTTGTAACACCAAGTCATGTGTTCATATTCAGCATACGCCAAGCCAAGCCAACGCCATCATACGACAATTTGGAGCCAAAGTTGTCAGCCAAGCCAGCCAATGACTGTTAATGATGTCAGATCCGACGGCCAGAGAGAGTAAAAGTACTCGGATCGCTCATTTTGCAGTCACATTTAGCTGTTGGATACAAAATAAGTCGAAACTCTGTCAAAGTGTGTAGAATTATATTAACTTTTAATAAATAATTGTGGAAGTGTGTGAGTGTATCATTGCATAGCCGTTTCAAAGTACTAATGCTATTTGCAGGTGATTCAAATTTTGAATTTGGCACCTGTAAATTTTCTAGAAAGGCATTCGCGAGCATTCCAGAACTCTACTTTGCGTTTTCACTACTATCCCAATGTACCCTTAAGCAATATCAAAGTCAAAAAATGATAAATCAAGTTTTTTGTTTTAATGATTTGAATAATTAGAACAAGCAACATTGAAATATTTTGAATTTTGTTTGTTTGGAACGGAGGTGCCTTTTGGTTTATAATTTTACTCTTTGGAAGTGCGTGTCTCTGTGTTGTCTGTGGGTCGCTTTAAGGTGTCGGTGTCGATAGGTGTCACTCGTGTCGCTGCTGACTATAGAGCTAGGAAAAATACTGCTGCCGGCCTGTCCTATTGCAGTGATGCCAGATTGGGGGTCCCCCCAAATCTGGGGTTTTTTTTTGGGTTTCAAGGGAATTGGGGTATTTTTTTATGGTTTAACAAAACCATAAAAAAACCACCAACCAACCACCAACCATTGCTAACAAGCAATTTGGCGAATAGGAATTTTGCCGTTGCCAAGTAGCAATTATTAAAGACAAGCTTCGAAACAGATTAGCTATTTAATTGACACTGCAGCCGAATCCATCTTGAGACTAAGATATTTATTGCTAGAAGGATGTGTTCATTAACCGACTTCAAAAAAAGGAGAAGGTTCTCAATTCGGTTGTATTTTTTATGTTTGTTACCTCATATCTTCGTCATTTATGAACTGATTTCAAAACTTCTTATTTTGCTTGAAAGGGTATACTTCCGATTGGTCCCATGGAAATTTCAACAAAATCGGGTAACTAGTTTGGTTTTCAACTCAACATAGCTGGAAAAAATATATCATCCAATTATAAGAAATTGCAAAATTGATACTTGACAAGAATTTGTGTGTGATACGATAACTAAGAAGGATAAAATAAAAACTTTGCAAAAAATAACTGACTTACATAAAACCACAACAAAACAAACAAAAAAACGACTTCTAAAAAACACTAGTAAAATGGAAAATAACTTTACTTTCGGAAGTCGGTGGCAAAAAAGACAATGACTAGTGAATAAACAATAGTCATGTTTAGACAAAACTCACGGAGACGTGATTTGGGAGCTCTAATTTGTAGATTCTATTGAATATAGATCATCAAAATATATTTTTTCAACTCACAAACATCGCCGAATCAATAATTATTGAATACATTTTCGTTATATGCCTTTATTGTAAAGAAAAAAATTGGACCTAATTCAATTATTTACCGAAAAGACTTCGAAACAAGCCCCAATGGCTCCGAAATTGTACATCATACATTTTGACGTAATATTTATACCAAAATAATCTTCAACAAACTAAACTAAGGAATTTTTTAATTTTTTTAAATCGCTTCTATAATTTTTTAATTAATTAAATAAAAGTACAATATATTTCACTGCGCCATCTGCGCTTAGTATTGCGCGAACGCTTGTTGAGGTTAGATTTATGTCAGTTTATTCGGCGCGCTGCGTCGTGTCGATATTTTCATGGTGTGCGTTGATTGCCGTATAGACGCTGGTATTGTGTGCGTGCTAGAGCATCGTCAACTAAGATCGCAGTTTTTATCGTTGTAACTGTTGTAAGCTCGATCAATGCCATTGCGGGAAATGTTTTTCTAAACTAAAAATATAATAATTGACAGCACCAAATAAAAAAATATTACATTTGTATGTTTTATTTACTTAAACAGGTTGCAACCATACTATTTATTTATTTACTTACACATAAAAGATTTTAGACAGAAATATTTGTCTGTCTAATATCTATGTCTAATATCGATACAAAATTCGATGGTCGAAAGGTATTGCTGAAATAGTGTAAATATGTATAATTAATTAATAAAAAAATATTGGATTTTTCTTCAAAACCTCAATTTTGGGGGAATTTCGGGGAAGGTGGAATTTGATGTGAACGCAAGATGGGAATCTGGCAACACTGTCCTATTGGTAAAAGTTTTTACTGTTTGAGATTGAATTTTCTTTTGCTCCTGCGGCGTCTTGAAAAACGGTTAATTATTTATCCAAACGTCAAACGGTATAGAATTCTGCATAGAACCATTAGCTGTATCAATTTTAAATAAACCATGATATATTGTTATTTCTAGTGGAGGAAATATCAAATAAACGTCTCCAAACAATCGAATCACAATGGACGACGACTTGAAAAAGAGCTGTCCGAGTTGCAGTCAGCTTTATTTTTTACAATGTAAGTAAAAATTTTGTATTTTGTACTGAAAATCACACAACTCTTATGACTAGTAGTAAGTCGTTAGAACTGATAATCGTCGCACTCCATAATCCATGTTAATTTTCTTATCTATTTCTTGCCTATCTACCCGGCATTTTTCGCTAACATAGTTGTTTGTCTTCATATTTAGAAATAAAGTATCTTACCTTCTCTAGTTAAAATGTAAACAACCATCACAATGATTAATTTGTATTTCATGCTTAAATAACTAAGCATAAAACTGTGCTTTACATTCTGAAAATTATCGCCCAACTTGTTTCGTTGAATTGGCATGAAACAAAATTTTTTGACGGGATTTGATGTTGACTGCGTTCACACTTTCTAAGAACATGTTTGTTAGACGAGTTTTATTGAGGGATTTCTTACATTTGCATTCACACTGTTTTTTGTTTAGTATTTTCCAAATGCGATAGATAACAAAAACATGTAGTGGGCAACATGTCACTACTTTAACACAGAAATGTTTTGGAATGAAATTAATTTTTAAAACATGTCAAGAGGCTTGAATTATTTCGAAAGAACACGACTGTCTTGTGTCAAAGCAAATGTAGGTTCCATGTTATATGTGAATCTTTCACCAGTGTAAACATACATTGTTATTTAGGCAAAAAACTTTTTATTTTCTAGAATGTAATCTAGCTATTTATTTTAATTTTTCTCAGTAACATCATCCAAGGTGAAAGGGAACTTGCCATTATTTCTACCATGTGGCCATACAATGTGCGAAAATTGCATTGTCAATATTATGAAATGCTTGGAGCCAATAGAATGCAAGGTTTGCTTCCGTGATGCAGATGTCAAGATCACTGATCCAAATGAGTTAATTCAAAATAAATTAAAGTTATACCAAAATTTTCCTGTGAATGTTCAGATGGTTGGTGAACTTACTATGAATCTGATGAAGGTAAAATCCATACTAATGTTATTAAATGCAAAGTTACTCTGTTTGTCTGTCTGTTAAAATAATATAAAATAGATCTATAATAAAATAGACTTAGACAACAATAAAATTTATTGTTATTTAGCAGTAATGAACTTAAAATTGACTAGTTTTTTTTTATTTTGTAGGCTCCAGATGCAGCACAAAAGAAAGCTGAAGATGAAACTTTCATTGATCTTAAAACTTTGATAAAAAGTGATGCCGCTCAAGGTAATTTGAAAACCATTGATAAAAAACCAACATATTCATCACCTTTTAAAAGGCATGTATTTAACGCGGCGACTAATTAATCTGAATTTGGGTAGCAAAAATAGTAGGTTGGCAGCTACAGCGAAGGATAATTTTAACTAAAGTAACCTAACCTATCAGTGTCGGGGTGCCCTAAGCTCTCTCTGTACCGTATGTTCTCCTACTTGGCTAGGCAAGAAAATGTATGCAACTCCAAATTGTGGCAAGCTATTATTTTTTTGCTGCCAAGCTATTTTTTTAGAAGCAAATAGTTAGTCGCCCTTTAAGTTATTAGCCGCCTGGAATATAATTAGCCCTTTTAAAATATACACAAAAATGAGCTCACTTCTTACCATGTCTTCAATTATTCATGCATACAGAGGGAAAAGAATCATTAGCACTGTGAAAAAGAATTGGCATTCTTAACTTTATTGTTAAGTGTGAGTTGTCCATAAACATGAAAAAAATATTGCAGAAGTGGGTAAAATTTTGGTGTTGTACTTCGTAGTACAACCATGAATGCATTCCTTATCCTATAACTTTAGATGGTAATAAAATCATACTTTATACCTCTCAATTATCGTAGATATACAGGTCGTGCTGACAAGATTCCTTCCCAGCATTACCATGCTAAAATTCCAGCTAGCTTATAAGTTGATGAAACAAGAACATGCCTAAGATTTTGTAATTGTCGTCAATTGTTAGAAAAGCAAAAAAAAAAACATTTTCTGCCTATAAGCATGTGCTTTATATACTTGACACTAGATGGCATTAAACGTAAAAGTTAAGAATACGTATACATACATTCAAACAATGATAAAAAATATTTTGTTTGTTTTTTTTTTTGAAATTTTTTCATTGTACTCCAGCTGCGGATTTTCCTGCGTGTGCACATTGATAATAAAACTTTTTTCATGTGGGAACAAGATGTTTTTCCGGGATAAAAGTACTTGGACCTTAAACTATCACCGTAAAAAATGACAATTCATTGTTTCCTTTCGATGTGAAAGATGGACAAACAAACATACTTTCACTTATAATATTAGTTTGGAAATGTGGATATGGTTTAAAGTTTAAACACAAAAAAAGACACGAAAAGTAAAATTAAATTATATTATAATTATATTACGACAATTTACCAGTAATTAAATAAAAATTAAATTGTTAGAAATGCAAAAAAACATTTTCTGCCTTTAAGCCTGTATATGATTTTTATGCTTGACACTAGACGGCGTTAAATGCAAAAAATAAATTTACACAAAATAACATACTAGATAGCTACATTTGTTTAGCATAACAAATAATTATAATATTTACATAAAACAATACTCACAAACACAAATTACATAATTTTTCTTTTCATTTAAAAAAAAATTACAATTTGAATGTATATATTATTAATTTTTACATTTAATGCCATCTAGTGTCAAGTATACAAATCACATACTTATAGGCACAAAATGTTTTACCTTTACCAGTAATGAAATAGGAGTACATAATGAGTTCAAATTTTTAGGCATGCTTTCGTTTCATCAACTTATAAGCCAGCTAGAGTTTTAGTTAGGTTAGGTTAGATACGATAATTGAGAGGTATAAAATAGTACAAATTAAAAGGATTTCATTGCCATGTAAAGTTATAATAAATGCGTTCATGGTCGTGCTATGAAGTACAACACAAATTTTACGATAGTAAGTGACGGATAAACATGGAATAACAGTCATTGATCCCCATACATTTATTGACATACTTAATTCCGAAAACAATAATAATGACAAAGCTACCCTGAATCAGTATCCATCATGATCCTTACCTTTTTTTCAGTAATGAAAAACGATTCATAATAAAATTTATTGTCCGCGTACCTACGCAGAGAAATTAAGGAAAGGGCAATGAATTTTATGACACGTTTATCTGGCGCTTACTACAAATATTTTTCTGAACAATTACCTATTGGAGTATAATTTACCAAATTTTATCTACACTCGGCGCCACGAAATGTGGCGCAAGATAATAATCCAAAAAAATCAAAAATGAAACGCTTAACAGGGTTTTTTTTTGTTGTTTTACTGTTTATTGAATCTTAATAGTGAATGACGAATTTAAAAAAAAAATGAGTTAACTTTATTATTATTACAAAATTCCAAAAAGACATTAAACTTGAAAGTTAAAAAAAAAGTATTTGAACGAAATTAACAAAATAAAGCTATTGTACTTAAAGTAATAGCAGGTATTTCCACCTCTGACCCTGATGACCGCCTGCATGTGATTGCTGTGGATTATGTTTTTGATGTCCACATGGAGTGTTTCTTCCTAGGCGGCGACCAGAGCAGTTTTTAAATGGACTGATAGTCTCTGGGGGATTGGGACTAGACCCGATGCATCTTTTAAGCATATCCCCGACATGTTCTATGAGATTCATGTCTGGGCTTCGTGAAATAAATTGTCTCAGTTTAAAAACTTGTATTTGTTACAGGCAATTGCTTAGAATGTAATGCGACTACAACTAAAATGTGCAAAGAGTGTGTTACCATTTTGTGTGATGCCTGCTTCAACAAAACTCATAAGAATTTTGTTATATTCAAGAACCATGTGTTGCAGAGTATAGGTTTGTTTACAATTCTTAATTGATTATCAATCAAATAAAACACCGGCCGAGCCATACAGTGAGCATTCAATAAAGCGACGTTTGCCGTCAAATAATAACTGAATTACATGTCATTATGCTATCCATGCCATTAAGCTATCCTAGCGCTTTCACCTTAACACTGATCGTATGAGAGATGGATACAGTAATTACGTCAGTCCAGCGATAAACTGATCGGCATAGCTATTCACAAATAATTTAATCGAATCCAAATCGATCATGACGTTTTGGTTTTTAACCGAAGGCCGGACCAGACGCCATTCATAGATCCTATCGCCATGATAGAAAAAGGAAACGAAAATTGAAAGGGGTAACAAATTATTAGTATTTCGATACGCAGCTGCCTGGTTTTTTATTTGATAAAAACTAACATGTCAACCAATATAAGTATTATTTTTTTTACAGAATCTAATATGCGACCCAGCACTTGTAAATTGCATATTGGAAAACCACTTGATTACTATTGCAATGATTGTAAAAAGTCTGTATGTACTGACTGCATGATGCTTGGTGGTGAAAAGTTTTGCAAGAACCATGATGTCGTATCTTTACAGGAGGTGGTAAGTATTTTGAACACGGAAGTTGTGACTTGATTGTTCCACGCTTTTCTCAACAAAGCATTATAAAACTGAAAAAAAATACGAAATAAAAAATTTATTTTTTCAGAATGAAACCTTTTTGGAGGACTTGACTGAAATATCTCCACAAGTTGATGAAACCTTCAGAAGACTCACGAAAACAGCTGTTGTATGTTTCCTCATCACTTTCACACTAAAAAATTATGGGTTTCGTTCATCATTATTTTGTTCTTATGTATGTTACATGTTTTCTAGGATATTGGATACTTGCTCTATAACTACGAAAGTGACACTGGATCCGTTAAAGAGCTATCTAAAATAATTGCCAGTGTTGAACAGCACTTCTCGAAACTATTTTCTATAATACAAAAACATAAGGACGAAATTATAAACATAATTTTGTATTTAAAGTTCTCTGAAAAAAACTCTCTGCAAAAAGCTAGATCTGAAGTCGCAAATTCTATCAAGAAAGCTAAAAATGTTTTGAATGTGATAACAATTGCTACAGAAACCAAGAACATCAAACAGGTTTGTAATTTCTTAATATACTGTTGTAATAACTATGTGCCAACTTTTTATTTGGTAATAATGCCATGGTCCTTAGGGTCAAAGAGAGAAGAGCAAGTTAATTTATTTATTTTGGATTACCAACGAGTTACATTACATTATCATTCATTTAATTAAAACTACTACAGAATATGTTGTCCTGTAACACACACTCAATTATAGGTAACCACAGCTTGCACATTATCGAGTACACATGGTCTAAATACATAATTAAAATTAGGAATACACTAAAATTCCATGTGTATAAAGTAAATTTCCTAAATTAAATTCATCAAATAAATTTGCTTTTTAAAATATTCGAACCCACTTGCAAATACTTCTAGAAGTTTTACCATGTTTTTTAAATATATTTTTGTCTTTAGATTAATTTGCCAGCCCTTTTGGAGGAAGCTAAACTAGTTACAAACACTCCCTGGTTTTTAAATAGGACTGAAACAAACAAGGAATCTCTGAAGTAAGTCATTGTTATAAAATAAAATGTATGTAGGCTTTCTGATAAGTTGCTCTTTGTTCTTAATTTACAGGAATAATAAACACTAATTCTAAAAAAAAAAACTGATTTATTACCAACAGGGTGACAGTAAATGAGGATTTGTGTTCATTAATCAGCGACTATGTGCATTTGGAAGGGAATGTCAAGTCTGTGTACAAGCTGTTCTCCACGTCAGAACTAGGTGACGATGTAGAAATACCACCAGCGCCCAACACTCTCGTCTATCCACCGGAACTTCCTAAAGGTAAGATGCCATCCGTTTTTGCGGAGGCATTTTCGTAAACACATCACAAATTGAATGTACATAATTATTTAATAAGTTACTTACCTAAACGCAAAATACGCGCTTCGGACGTGGAGTTGCGGACACCAGCCGTCGACCTCAACTTTGAGTTTTTTGTGCAAGTACTGGCTAATATCCCTACAATAATAATTAGAACTATCGTGAAATAAAACTAATTGCATTTCTTCTTTTATATTTAGTTGCATACTTTTTATAAACCAAAAACTAACTGTAGAAAGAGTATTTGTCTTGTTGCGATAAAGTTCACAATAAAATAACTGGCTGGAAGGGCTTTGTGCTAAAACTAGTTTTGTAATGGGACTGTTTAGGTTATCAGCTATTCCAGACTAATCTAGTCACGATTGGTTGAATATAAAAGATATGTCAATGTGTAATGTTTTAGGATTTTGAAATTATTATAGGTTATTATTCTCCAGAATGTCGTGTTATGTCAGTTGTGAGCCTTCACGAATACAAACACGGCTAACTCGGACTCGGTACGGATTTAATCCTGCTAAAATAGATTATGGCGCAATTGGAAACATACCTATAGTGAAATATCACTTAAGATTTATACCGAGAATTTGTCCAAAACTGCAACGAAGTCGGTAGTCTGTTGATATGCGAGTATCAACCCTAAGCGTCGGGTAACGATTGGAATAAGCTATTTTTGTTGTAATGTTACATTAAAGGAGTCATTCTAACGTAGTATGGACCCATAGTGAATACCCACGGCGACTTAAAAGCGGTTTGAACTACTCTATAATCTTTGTTTGGTTCTCTTTTAGCCATCTTCTTACTTTCAATATTTTGTCGTGATTATTTTTGCTAACCGATCATAAAGACCATAATAAATTATAATTAATTGTAGATGCAAGATATTCGAAACCTAAAAAGGAAAAAGAAAAACATCCAGCATTATACAAGAATGCTCCTAAATATCATAGCAAGAGTGGATCAGTATCATCTTTAAATTCTAATTGCAGTGAAAAGTCAACCAGGAGTTACATTACACAGAGTAAGTATTTTTCTCTGTATAAAACTTAACTTACTTACAAGTCCTTGACTAGTGGACTGAAAGTTGACTTCGGGATGCAAATATTTAAAACTAATCTAGATTTTCATGATTAAATTTCATAGACTTCGATTTTTTTTGCCCTGTGGTAGATAAAGTATTTAAAGGTTCAAAACAAAGCATTGAGACCTAGCTGTTGTATCTACAGCTCTCCAGTGCGGTTTTTTACAATAAATACATGTTGGTCATTTTAATTTTTTTAGCTTTGTTTCATCCATCCATTTATATGCTATAGTGTCCGACCGAAAGTAGATTTTTGGCCGAAGCCGATTAATCGGCTATCGCCACGACCTTCGGTTTAATAATGACTCTAAGAAATTCAGTTCAAGGTTGTTGAAAAGTTTATGTTGACTGTATGTAAACAACTTAGCGAGAAGAATAAAATTACCTTTCAACTTATAAAAAATATTAATGCGTAAATCTGCCCCTGCGTGTCGCTTGTATGGTCGATTTCGGCGCTTGCTAGAAACTATTGGCTTCGGCCGGAGACTAACTGTTATGTCAAAGTACTTCTAATCTGTATGTATTTCATTTTCTATGGTTAATCATTGTGGATATCTTTTAGATAACTATCAGCAACAACCTGTAGTTCAACCGGTTTCACCATTTCTAGAAAATCAACATCCACAGCCGTTAATTGAAGGTATTTCAATGTTTATAAACAATAAAACATTATATAAAAGAATGACAATAATATATGGGCCATTTAAATTCTAGGTACCCAAGAGTTGATTTACATTTCACATATTGTGAATCCACACAATTTCTTTGTGCAAAGAGCGTGCTTCCAAGGTCTGGTCAAAGATATGTTACGGGAATTCCGAAATGCTATATCGTTCGCCAAACCGTCTTTGAATCATATTACTCCGGGTAAGCATTTTGTAAAAATATTCATGAAATATTATTGTTTATTTAGTATTTGTAGTCAGCCAGAGTAATGTTACCCTACAGTAGCCCCTAAAAATTAGCAACGTTTAGGTATTTTATATTAGTAATTATGTTGTTCTGTTTGCAGGTAAAATATACTTGGCTTTCAATAAGGCTGATAATATGTGGCAAAGATGCCGCGTTCTTAGTGTAGACACGACAAAGAACGATCCAATCATTCAAGTTTTCTGTTTGGATTTCGGAAGCATAGAGTTTGTTCCTGTCGAAAGGTAAGTCTTACCAGGGCCGCAGGCGGGGGGGGGGGATAGATCGGTATAATCTACCCTAAGTGGAGTGCAAAAAATTTCGAGCTCATTAATTATAAATTGGCAGAATTCAGCCTTAACCCCCCCGAACCAAATTCCTGGCTACGGCCTCAGGAGTCTTGCTTATACAATGCAGTTATTTTGCACCACATTGTATTTTACAACCTTTTTCGATCTAACGAATTGTATGGTTTTTAGGTTACGTCTTTTGCCTCCATCGAAAATACAATGTCCTTTTCCGCTGGCCCTTAATTGTTCTTTGTTTAATTGTGTACCCAAAATGGGAGATTGGACCAGTGAAGACTCATTCCTCATTCAAAATATCATAGACAAGTAAGTTTGATTTCATTTACTTTTAACCGCGGCTTCGTCCTCATTGACGTTAGAGAAGAACGAAGCTGTTGGAAAGCTACATTCACAGGTACAATTAACCGCCTAGACAGGGCTCTTTTTAACCGACTTCTAAAAAAGGAGGAGGTTCTCAATTCGGTTGTATGTTTTTTTTTTGTGTTTGTTACCTCATATCTTCGTCATTTATGAACCGATTTGAAAAATTCTTCTTTTATCTGAATGGATCTACTTCCCGATTGGTCCCATAGAAATTTCATCGAAATCGGTTCAGTAGTTTGGTTTTGAAATCAAAGTAGCAGGAAACAATATGTCATCCAAGTAAAAGAAATTGCGAAATTGATACTTGACAAGGATTTGTGTGTGATGCGATAACTAAAAAGGGTAAAATAAAAACTTTTTTGCAAAAAAAAACCGACTTCCAAAAAAACACTAAAAAAGTGGGAAATAACTTTACTTTCGGAAGTCGGTGGCAAAAAAGTCAATGAAACAAACAATAGTCACCGACTTCCGAAAGTAAAGTTATTTCCCACTTTTTTAGTGTTTTTTTGGAAGTCGGTTTTTATTAACCTATATCGGCTTTAAAAACATGTCGGGGTCCTACCGTCGCCATCTCTCCAGTTTATAGGCCGAGGAGAAGGGAAGGAAGGTCGGAAGGAACACTGTACGACCATTAGGCCTGGACTCCACCAAAGTGGAGATGTGCGAAGCGAAGAGGAAAGGAGATGCGTAAAAGGTAGAATGTATGTGCAGTGATGCAGAGATGTGCAAAGTGGTACGAAACCCACAGCACACCGCATACCGCACGCTGCTCACGTCTATTCTCGTCTCCGCTGGCCGAAACAATTACCGAGACATCTCCTCTCCCGTCGTCTCGTCTCCGCTTCGGTGGAGTCCGACCCTTAACCAGGTCCCTATGTCCCTGTTGTGTACGGCAAAAATTTATCAGACAATGCCACTATCCAGTTTTAAATATCCTCAAATGCTGTTTTCGACTAATGGAGCACTACTTTTAAACTATTCACACACAATTCAAATGTCGGTTATAATATATGATTTAATATTTGATGAAGAAGTATAAAAGTAATTAGTACCTATGAGTATAAAAATTTAATATTTTTTTTGCAACACATTAGAAAAATGTAATGGTAAATTTTACAACAAACTACATCTTTCCAATGTTTCAATAATATTCTACTTTGTCAACAATCAACGAGTCCTTCATCAAAGTCCGACACAGATTAATAACTATGATCGAGTAATGTGTTCGTCGTTGTTTTGAGTTACGCTCAAAAGGTTTTAAATACAAAAACTTGTGCATTGGGTACATTTTTTTTTGTAACGAAACGCAGCTACGCTAATAAACAAGAAAGAACGACCGACTGCAACAGCAGAAAAAAAAATTGTGGAGTTGCCAAAATAAACTAACTTTAGACGATTCTCCAATTTCATATTTTAACAAAGAGATCCATTTTTTTCCAAATTTAGTTAATACATTTGATTTAATTAATTAACCTAAAAAAAAGCAAAGTGATTGCTAAAACTACATAAAAAATCATGTTTGTGGCCTAGTTTATAACACGATTCACTCTTTAAACTTGGTAACATTACTGGTAGTAAGAAAAGATAAACTAAACATTCCATAATGTTTTTCTCTGAACTGTAATCCGAGATTTTATATTGTCAACACCAGGCACTCCACGAATAGGTTCGGGTTACATGTAGCATTATAATAACGGTACCTTCTATCTGCATACAGTGCACATGATGGTGGGTGGGAGAGCAGTGCTACATTCTGCATCCAAACCTAGCTCTAGTTTAAGTGATATTAAACTTTAATACAAACAACATTTTAATATGAATCCATATCAAATCGAAATCATGATAAACTTTAAACTTATTTACTAAACCGTTACACCCTACATTATTCCATTATTATAAGTAATGAATGATTTATTTAATTTCAGCAAACAAGCTGTGATTCATATCCGCCGTATGATACCTATATCTAACGTGGAATTCAAACTAGAGTGTGACGTCACCACATTCGAACACGGGATCAGTCTTGCCCATGCTTTAGTGTTCCATGATCGTGCCAAAATGCCTAACCCAAGAGCACCGGTAATTCTTTTTACGATATTAACATTTATGCATTTTAATGCAATGTGAAATATAATCCAAACCTTGAATTTTCTTTTTTTTTTTTGTTTCAGTATCCAGCAATCAAGGGCGTAAAGGAGAAACTCAAGCTGTACACAAGTCACAATGACACTTACGGTCATGAAAAAAATCCGGAATTGGTATCCATAATACACGTTGTCAGCCCTGACAAATTTTACGTGCGAAAAGTAAGTTTTATTTCTAAAATATATTGTTATCCCGTATGAATTAACAGCTTAATGATATTTATTATCCTTTCCAGCAACATCTCCAAAAGGTTTACGAGAAACTCTCGGAAGATTTGGAACAAGAGTATAGTCTGGCTTCTAACGTTGGAACTGTGCATTTACCTGAAATAGGTAAGTAATAAGGACATAAGGACAAAATTATTCTGAGCTTTTTTAACCGACTTCAAAAAAAGGAGGAGGTTCTCAATTCGGTTGTATGTTTGTTTTTTTTTGTGTTTCTTACCTCATAATTATCATCGTCATTTAACGCGAAGTCAAGTATAGGTAATTCAATGCATTTTTTACGCACACAGAAGTGCGCCTGCCTGTGTGCATAGCGCTGGCGCGTTCTCTTGCGTTATAGTCAAACTAACCCACTATGATCCGTTCGAGTGCAATTGTTGTAGTAAAATTTAATTTGAATTTGAACGTACACGAATTACGAAACTACGAGTGCATAAAATAAGTATTTAATAATATATTGCAAGTATAGCTATAATTATGATTAATATTAAAGTCGTTTTTTAGTTATTCAAACATGAATTTGTTGATCTAAACTTTAGAAAGAAACCGAACTTCGTTAATTATTATTGATTTGTGATTGATTAATAAATATTTCTTATTCTATTCAAATAAATCACTTTATACGGATTTAGGTCAATAATAGGGTAAATATTTGTTGTCACTAAAAATATTGTCAGTCATCAAAAATAATAATAAAAAAATTTAATCATCAAAGTACCAAGATTTTTCAATCACACTATAAACGTCCACTATCCTTCTAAGTACGACTAAGGTCAACTCAGGTCAGTCAGAGCGCCGAGCGACGTGTCCTTTCTCTAGAAAGCCTAGCGGCGGACTGATTTGAAATTGCTCACGCGCAGTGATTTATAGTAGTTTTCAAATATTTATAGAAAAATAATCACTGTAAATTATTTGAAATTTTAAATTGGATGTTTTAAAGCATATGTTTTTCTATTATATTATGCTATTATTATATTAAATTAAGTTAGATATATCGGTGAAAAAATCATTTTAATTCCTTAATATTTCACATTGTTTGAACTTTAATTTCTTATATAAAGATACCTAAATCAAAAAATTTTCTTCTCCAACTATTTTCCTTAGGATCTTAGGAATTGGTAAAAAAAAAAACTAATTGGGTTTGCCAGTGGTTTCCTATAATTAGAGCTTCGAAACTGACGCTGAAAGGGAAATCAAGAAAACCTCTGTTGACTTATCTTGATAGAATTTACCAATACTCTATTAATTGAAATATTTTGTTGATGGGTTGATGGTATTAAGAGCGTTTACGCCGTCCATGCGCTGTTTGACTCCAAAACAGTACTTTTCAAACCCTTTAATACCATCAACCCTTTATTTTACAAAAATGATAATTACTAATAACTTTAGGAAATTTCGTTGTCTCAATAGTTGGAGAGAAAAATATTTCAATTAATAGAGTATTGGTAAATTCTATCAAGATAACTCAACAGAGGTTTTCTTAATTACCCTTTTAGCGTCAGTTTCGACGCTCTAATTATAGGAAACCACTGGCAAACCTAATTAGATTTTTTTTTTACCTATTGCTAAGATCCTAAGGAATATAGTTGGAGAAGAAATTTTTTTGATTTAGGTTTCTTTATATAAGAAATTAAAGTTCAAACAATGTGAAATATTAAGGACTTAAAATGATTTTTTCACCGATATATCTTACTTGATTTAATATAATAATAGCATAATATAATAGAAGAACATATGCTTTAAAACATCCAATTTAAAATTTCAAATAATTTACAGTGATTATTTTTCTATAAATATTTGAAAACTACTATAAATCACTGCGCGCGAGCAATTTCAAATCAGTCCGCCGCGAGGCTTTCTAGAGAGAGGACATGTCGCTCGGCGCTCTGCCTGACCCGAGTTGACCTTAGTCGTACTTGGAAGGATAGCGGACGTTTATAGTGTGATTAAAAAATCTTGGTACTTTGATGATTAAAGGCGATCGGCAGGGTTGTATGGGAGTTTCGTACACCTAATAAAATATCGTGTTTTGCTATATTTTTTGTTTTAATTGGTAGTCAATACGATAGGCAAGCCCTTTTAAAATTCTTAGATTTTTAGAAGTTGGGACTTAAAAGTTATAACCAGTTTTATTTTTGAGGTTATGTCCCAATAAATATTATTGAGGTTATGTCCCAATAAATATTATTACGTGTTCTAGATAGCTGGTGCTGTCTTTGTAGTGTTTTACTTATCATTAAGTTGACAAATTGACATGAGAATTGTACCTGTTTAGTAGGGTGCTTTAGGAGAGATCTACGTCCAGCAGCGGTCTGGAATAGTTTGATGATGATGAATGATGAAGTGCTGATGGAGTTTTGAGTGTGGGTAAATAAAACTACTTTGTTTTTGTAGGAAATTACATTTATTTTATTGTTCTTATAATTACCTAATCGATTCTTAATATTATTTCATCTAGGAAAGGGGCAGGTCGGGTCATACCTTCATGGCGAGCGTAACTAAGGTACCAAATAATGCTCATAACATGTGAGCAGCATCCCACTGTTCTTAAACCTACAATGCAATTACAGCAATAACTTTTGATTGCGTCCGGACCATTCATATTTGTTTCTGCAACTATGAAAACAAAATAAGTTCTAGCAGAAGAATGGCGGGACTTTATTTTAGCACGGAGCAACATTGGGTTTATTCCCTCTAAGCCATGTATTCTCTCTCGAGATACCTCTAATGTATATACTCCATGAAAGCGAAAATGCTCACCCACATATGAACGAGCCTGGCGAATTTGATATATACCACAAGCAAATAATATCAATTCCTCCATGGATAGTCGCGGAAAGGAGAGGGTTGTCGCGTCTATGGGTACAAACCAGGAACCGCGCCTGTTTAAATTATGTAACCTAACTAATTCAGCTACAGTATTCGTTAAAAACAGGCGCTCAAATATGATTGACACAAACTGCTCTGCATGTATATTTTCTGTAAATGGCGGAGTAAACGCATTCAGCAGAGCAGCTGCTATTTTAAAATCTGCCATTAAACTGCGACAACCACGGTTAAAATATTCATGGCGGAATATTTTGAAGTCTCTCTTAAAACGGCCATTCACAGCTTCTACTACCCACCTGTTAATAGTGACACAGCGTGAACGGTTGGCATCAAGAGTAGATAGCTGTGATTGGCCGTCTTCTTTGGTTTCAGGCATATGACCTATATATCCTTTCTGATGCAGACTATCCATGCAGTCACGAAAACCTCTATCTACAATGAAGATATCGTTTTCGTTATAAAAATCATTAAATTCAGTTTCATTTAATAAATTATTCATTATGGTGGCATCATTTGTAGTGGCACTATATGGTCCGCGTACATCTATAATATATCCATCAGAGGCACAGAGGATAAATGGCTTTAATAAATTCCTATATTTATGAAGGGAATATGTATCCTTTTGGAACAAGTAATTACTACTTTTTTGTGTATATATATATGTTGCATCAGCTATTGTGATTGCAGGTTTTTGATCAGCTGGTGCATTAGGCTCACCAAAAATGTGATCGGCAATGTATGAATTTCTTGCTGCCACTTGCTCCCTTCTTAAATGAGAAAAACCAAGAAATTGTGGAACATAATCAGTTAGCAAAATATTTCTTGCTACAGACATTAATGTCTCTAGGGTCCTTCTCGGAACTTGAAATAGACATGACAATCTGTCCCCTGAATCCCCAGTCCTTAATTTACACAATAAGGCTGTTAATGCAAAACTACCCCGATGCATATTCTTAAGCCTCGGTGTTACATCTAATATTTGTTGATGTTGTTGTTTATTTATGCCGATAAAGTACTGTACTTGGTTATCGGGGTAGTTTTGAATATTCTCATAAGAGATATTACTTAACCCTTCCATTAATATAAAAATAATCTCTTCTATGTGTGTGGAAGTAAAGCTATTAAGGCTATACTCAGCAGTATACAGGTTTTCATAATTAGCCTCCTGTCTATGTAAGGAGCAAATACGAGCACCTCTTGGTATAAAATATTGGTACCTAACCAATACGTGTTGCCTGGTTTCTTCAGGCACAATATTTCGCTCTGGTTCCGTGCACTCTTGGAAAATGCAATGTCTTGGTGTTTCAGCCGCTCTTCTTATATTGGGCAACACAATATGTTGGGGTCTTTCTTGTGGTTCTTCTGGAACATTGAAGCTCAAATCTCGAGCTTGGCCCCAGCAAACTCCACAAACTTCATTCATGGATGACATCTGTAAATATAAATAACATTGATGAAATAAAAATTAAACACTAAGTTTGATAGACATAAATTGCACCCATCATGACCAAGCTACAGAATAGTTCTTGACATACAATGATTGGTTTTCACCTTACAGAAAACCTTTACCAAAAATATCTATGTTGTGTTAATATGAGTGAATAGGTTTATTGCTCACTGGAGTAGAGAAGAAGGGCTATGTGACAATGGAAAAACCAGTATCCTTTTGTTGTTAGTGGAGCCAACATCATGACTGTCCCAGATTTAGCAACATAAAATAGTAATTGCCCTTTGCGTGACACATGTTTATAAGCTAATTACTATAAATATATTATTTCGTATATACCTGCTGGTGCTCCAACAAACGAGCAGTATTGTCGGGATTCCACTCTTGATCTGATGTTGGGGTGGATAGACTCTGACCACATACAGCACACAACAAATCAGAATGATCACTCTCCAGATGATCAGGTACAATGGGTTGAATATCTTCATTTGGTGAAACAACCCTTGTTCTTCTAGCTCTTAGCCAACATGGCACACAAGCTTCATCTTCAGAACGAAGCTAAAATAAAAAATATAAATAAAGAAAAGCTTGCATTAAAAAATGCATGGTATTAGTGAGAAATAATTATATTGTCTTATTTCTTAGTTTAAATCAAATCAAGGTACCTTATTAATAAAGGTTATAATAGGTACATGTTGTTATACCTCTCGTGGTTGTATCCAAGTAGCAACTGTGTTAGCCATTCTTTGTTCTTCTTCATTTGCACCTTCAATCAAAATCCTGCGTCGACTGATTCGTAGTATGGATCGTCCGCATACAACACAAACACTTTGATGGCCTATGCGTCTCCTCGGCATATTATCAGAAGAACGTGGATGAGTAGCTAGCTGCCAACATGCATGGCAAACATGGTCAGCAGGTGTTATCTAGAAATAGAAAATAATTAAGTGATTTTGAGTATGGCTGAACATTGCTTTATATGACTATGATAGTCATACTAACAGTAATAACTATTTTAACAGTGTTACGCATACCAAGTTAGGCAACCAAGTGTTAGGCAAGTAAACAATACATGTAAAAGATCACTTATGTGTTTGTTAATGTACAAACACATAAGTGATTGTTTACAGGACAAATTGTTTGTATAAAGGACAAATTGTAAATATTTATACAACCACAACAGTGTTTTAGATTAGTTTTAGTACACACATATTATTTTAGTATGATATCGTGTAGTTTAAATGGTAAGGCTACTTTTTAACACGTAAAAGTTATCACTTCGTAACTGGCACACTCGTACGCAAAATGTTATTTGGAAACTACTTACATCTCTAGGATAATATATGTCCACAGCCGAATAGTATTGACGATATCTTCACTCTCGTCGGATAAAGCGTGCCTTCTTATTCGCGACAAGCGAACGTTGCAATTGATGCATTGCAAACTCGTCATTTTAATAATTAAAGCACGTACACACACAGCACAACTAATAAAGCGTCCTTTCGCGAAAGTACTATCAACAGATAGAGTACGGAGGAGCAGTTGCTCAACTCAACGTAAAAATGGCCAGATAATTTGCTAAATTGCTCAGATGCAGTTACAAACCACAATCCAAAACAACAGCAAAGAACTGAACAGAGACTCGGAAAGATTTTCGTAACCTGTCAATAAAATAATTGCCAATACAAAAAAGACATTGATGGCAAAAATAATATTCCAATCATTATATAGTTAACTATTAAGATTGTATGCAATAATTATTCATTGTAAGGTATAATGTGTAATTGGTTAATTGTTATTTCTATTTTTAAATAATTATTTATCATTTTGCGCCTCGTGATATTTTACAAATGGCAACTTCTAAAACCATAGCTACGTTTAGTTGCGTTTAGTTTTAGATTATTTTACGTTTAATTACTTGAATCTTTTAATTGATATAATTAATTAATCCGGACTTCTAAAAATACTAATGTTTCATGAAAATGAATGGTTTAGTTACCTTAATAAGTGGTACAAATTCTATCACAGAACAACAAAAAAAGTATGTTGTACGAATTCTGCCGATTGTCTTTTTTATTATTATTTTTGATGACTGACAATATTTTTAGTGACAACCAATATCTACCCTATTTTTTTACCTACGAATTTTATTTATTAAAACTTTTACTTATTTTTTTGTAAATAAGAACATAAATTGTTTTTAAAGTTAACGCCAACCTATTGTATTTCCCTCATAAGAGGTGTCACTAAGAGGAACATCGCGTCAGGTTAAAATATAATATAAAATAAACGTAAGTAAATCCGTATAAAGTGATTTATTTGAATAGAATAAGAAATATTTATTAATCAATCACAAATCAATAATAATTAACGAAGTTCGGTTTCTTTCTAAAGTTTAGATCAACAAATTCATGTTTGAATAACTAAAAAACGACTTTAATATTAATAATAATTATAGCTATACTTGCAATATATTATTGAATACTTATTTTATGCACTCGTACTTTAGTAATCCGTGTACGTTCAAATTCAAATTAAATTTTACTACAACAATTGCACTCGAACGGATCATAGTGGGTTAGTTTGACTATAGCGCAAGAGAACGCGCCAGCGCTATGCACACAGGCACGCGCGCTTTTGTGTGCGTAAAAAATGCATTGAATTACCTAAACTTGACTTCGCGCGATAGACGTAAACGCTCTTAAAGGGTTTGAAAAGTACTGTCTTGGAGTCAAACAGCGCATGGACGGCGTAAACGCTCTTAAGAACCGATTTGAAAAATCGGTTCAGTAGTTTGGTTTTTAAATCAAAATAGCTGGAAAAAATATGTCATCCAAGTAAAAGAAATTGCGAAATTGATACTTGACAAGGATTTGCGTGTGATACGATAACTAAAAAGGGTAAAATAAAAACTTTCCAAAAAAATAACCTACTTCCAAACTCAGAATACAGAAAGAACCAGAAGCCGTGAGCACGCCTAATACTGAAACCACAAAAACTACTCTTAAATAGAGTAGTTTTACGTGCAGCCGATCAGTCACTTTGTGAACGTCATAGCGTGTTACGTGTTTTACCGGTGTCCAATTTCATTTAATTATGCCGTCTTGTGTCGTTCCTACCTGTAAAAATGCAGCGGGGCTAAAAAAAAAACAGGATGGGTTCACATTTCACGTGTAAGTAGCGCATTCACGTATTGTATTATTTAATAACTGAATAAATTATTTATTTTTGTAATTGTCATAGAATGATGCCTCCATCCTCCATCTTGTTAGTGTTGCCAATATAAGAGTTTTGGTTTTCCCTACTTTTTATTAACTACTGACACTACTACTACTTTTATTCGTTGTAGTATAAAAATAACTTACTTACGGTTAAAAAATATTTAACCGACTTGAAAAAAGAAAGGTTATCAATGCGACCCGTAGTTATGGATATTATTATGATATTGTTATAATTGCAAAACATTCTTATTAGGTACTATGTTAGTCTAGTGAGAGGAATAAAAACATAATTTCATACACCCCCCTCCCCGGGTGTATGAAATTGAAAAAGATGGTCTTTGTTTCCCTTCTCAATGTGTTTATGACATATGTTGTATTTGCGAAGCGCATGTTCGAAGATATTCAAACGAAGATCTCGTTATAAACTCGAATTCTCAACGTTTGGCATTCGTTATTTCAATTTACAAGGAATTCATCGGTAAAAATTGCATATTTCCAGTTGGAATTAGCCATATAAATGGTTTAAGCCACAGAAACAGTCTCATAAGGGCTGTGATTGAAAAATATCTAGACATAAGATTTCATCATTTATCTAAATGTAAATCTTTGTTAATTAGTTCAAACTCCAAGAGACAATATTTTAAAAAGCTTACTCAGCAAAAAGGAAATTAAATGTTATTTTTATCTATACCGTGTTTTATTCAAAGAACTTCTATATTTCTTGAGATTATCAGGTACATAGTTATAAAATAATAACCAATGTATAGAAAAGGACAATTTTGATTTTATTATAATCTTGCCTCCAATACTCTCAACGTTTACCCCAAAAAGTGGCAAATAATGTCTGAGCTAGCAACATTACGCGGGTGGGAAGTGAGGCAGGCGGGGGACGCTACTTTTGTATTTGGACACAGCGTGCGGCTTGCAATTACAGGTGAACGCGGCTTCTGGTTCTTTCTGTATTCTGAGCTTCCAAAACAAAAACAAAAAAAAAGTGGAAAAAGGTCACTAATTATTAGCAGTGGAATGTAAATTATCAAAGATTCTGAATTCAAGTAACAGTATGAGATAATCTGTGTCCCAATAGCTTAGCACCTCATAAAGCGCATATATCTGTTTCTTGTTCTATTCATATATCCGAAACTGAAATGCCCATAATGGAAGAAAATGACGCATAAAGAGTTAAATATACTTTTTCTTGAGCCTCTAACACCCGTATCTATAGTCAAGTTAAAGTAATTACTTGTGCATTTTTTTTATGCAAGACAATTATTTAAACATAGTAAGCCAAAGAAATCAAAGCTTAGCATCAAGCAATTACTAAACTACCTAATAAAAATCGTATCTTAAATAATGACATTTACTCGTTTACTTGAGTACTTTAACTTGTTTATAGATACGAGTGTAAGAGTCTAAGCCATAGGTTCCCAACCTTTTATGGACTACCTCCCCCTTTTACAAAACAGTTATAAGATAAACATTTTAGACGGCTAGGTAAAATGTTTTTCATGAAAAGACAGGTATTTCATAACGCCCACCCATTTGTCTTTGGTCCCGCTACCACCCCCATGAAAAGCTCCAGCGCCCACTGGGGGGCGGTACCGCCCCCGTTGAGAACCATAGAGTATATAACCACTAGAGAGCTTATAGGCCGATTTCTCCTAAGTACACGACTCCCTACCGCGGGCCGGGGGACGAGGAAGAACGCGCGGCTGCAATTGGTCAGTTCAAGGTCAACTTGCATAGGTATGCCTATCGTTAGGGCTGATCTACTTGATTAAGGGAAAACAGTCGATATCGATAAAATGATTTTTAACATTATGAAAAATACTCAATTAAAATCGTATAAAATAATTAATCAAAAACAATCGATTACAAAACATGTATCCTGTTATTATTGATTTTTAAAATGAATTAATTTGGTAAAGGTTTTTCGAATTCAAGTTTTAGGGTCGTGACCGTATAACCTACTCCTTTTTTAAGTCGGTTAAAAGTAAATAGGTATTTTATTGCAGTATTTAAATTAACATTTTTATTAATTTAAATTTTATTACTGTCGATATCAATTTCGGATAATAAAGGTAACAGCACAGGTTTTTACGATAAACATACAAAGGGAAAGAAAGGGATAAAAGAATTATAATTGTCTAATGAAAGAACGAGACATTTCCAAAAGACATCAACGCGGAAATCAAAACGTATGCTCTTTCACCCAACCACCACTTTAACGAGACCTCTGCGGTCGCTCATAATCTGATTAAATCAAAAATAATTTTCTTACTGTTTACTTACCGGTGAAAAGTTATGCCATCCTTTTTGTAACTAGATGTTTTGGAATGTTTCCCACACCACTTCACCGCGCATGAAGGCATTTTGATGCGTTATAATTGCATAAAAAGTTTTAAAAATTGAAATAATTTAGCGTGCAGGCAGGTCTAATACTTGGTCACAACTAAAATGGTTACTATACCATAGCCTATATGTAGGCGACAAAACACTAATAGTTTTCGAGCATCAGGGCACTGTATGCGCAGTCAAGTGGTTATAGTCTTTGTTGGGAACCTATGGTCTAAGCGGTGTTTCAAAATAAATATATCTATACTAGCTGTTGCCCGCGACTTCGTTCGCGTGGACGAAATTTCATACAAACTTTCAACCCCTTAGTGGATTTAAGGAACGTTTGTGCAATATTTTATGCTTCTGGGCCCAGCGGTTTCAGCTGTGCTTTGATAGATCGGTCAGTGAATCAGTCAGCCAGTCAGTTCCTTACTATAAATACAAGGTGGAAGGGACACGGACGCTAAAACGGTTACCACGTATTCAGTACATCATTCTGAACCCCGCCATAAAGAAATTTCGGTTCGGTAGTTTAGGAGTCTCTAGATTTCAAACAGACATTGATTTTTATACAGTAGATGATGTTCTGTACTGTTGCTGTGACGAAATAGGCATGGTGTGCGCGGTGAACCTGGAGAACTGCCGCTCAGTGGCGCTGGACGCCACGTGGGCGCGCGGCGTGGTGACTGAGCTGCCGGGGCGAAGCCGCGTACGCGTCACGCTGCCCGACGTCGGGCTCGTGGTGCTAGTGCACTGGGCGGCACTGCGCTACATACACCCCAAGTTCACCACCATCAGTGCACTTGTGAGTCTACCATTAATTTATGCTGTTCTAACCTAATTATAATAATAGCTAGCTTCGGCTTCAGGAAGAGCAATATACCTAGGTGTGACCTCCCGGAAGCATTGTATTGACTGTCAGAGCGGCTCGGAAGCACCCTATACTCCGCAATTTATGCCACCAATTTTCAAACTCAAAAGAAATATTCGATTTCTTATCAAAAGTTATCAAGCTGTACTCAAACATACTTGGAAACTCGTCTGCTTCGGGAGTTAAATCAGCTCCAGTTCATTAAATTAACCAGTGTTAATGGCATCAATCATAAGGATACATTCCTTTAATAAAAGTTGCATGTTTAATTGAAAGTAGAAAAACAATCATCCCAATAATCCTGCATCATTTTTTGTAATATATTTATTTTGTATTAATGAACAGGCGACAGAGTGCCATCTGGCTGGCATAACACCTTACAATAACAAATGGAGCGCTGCGTCCGTGGAGCTTCTTCAGAAATACTGTGGCATTTCACTGGAACTTCAAGTAGAGGACAACCGTAACAGATCTCACCACAGCCAAGGATCTATTGGCGTTACTCTCTTTTACAAACCAGACAACGACAATGTGGTTTGCATTAACAGTGAGATGATTAAACATAAATTTGCTATTTCGTTTGGGTAAGGATTTTCTAATTATGTCAAATCTGATTTTTTTTTAAAGATTTACGAGTAGAAAAACAATAGTGATGGATAACCGTCACGTCTCATCGCGGGCAAGAATTAATTACAATTCGTGTGTACATACAAAAAATTCAAAATTGTCTTTCTTTACAGCGTTTACATGTTTAGCAAAAGTCCAGTTGAGGAACAGGTTTTAACAAATAAGTCGCCGCTTGAGAAACCAAAGCCTTCTGCTCCGTCGAAACCAAAACAAACTATTTTAAAGAGAAATGAAAAAATGCCTGAAAAGGTAAACGAAGACGATTTACAGGCAAAAGATAAGGGTCCTCTGAGATTGGAAGTTAAAATTCTGAATTGCCAGTCACCTTCACTGATTTACGTTTCATTAGTTCATCAACAACAGTCTTTTAAAGATTTGTTCGAAAAAATGCAAAAAAAATATTCTAAAAATAATAAAAACAAAAGTAAAGAAGACTGGCAGGTTGGCGACAGATGCGTCACACTATGTATTCAATCACAGACTTGGCGTCGTGCTGTTATAATGGAATTGGGAAATGATAACGCCAAGGTGTTTTACAGTGATTTCGCCTGTATTGAAACTGTTCCCAAGTCTACTTTGATAGAATTGACTTCTGAATTTTCCATGTTCGGCGACGCGGCTATAAAGTGCCATCTATGTGGAATTATGCCAGCTGTGGGTGAAGAGTGGCCTACAATTACAAAGGACTGTTTAAAAGACTTGATTGACGAATACAAAAGATTTTTTATCACTAAACTAGGCAACTTCAAAGATAAAAGTATGCCTATCCAACTGTGGGTGTATCACACTGAACAAGGAGGTGCTTTGGAACCTAATCAGTCGAGCTGGCGTTGTCTAAATGATAAAATAGTTGAACGAGGCCTGTGTGTGCCTGATAAATCGCAAGTGGTGAGTTTCATTTATCAATAGTTGCGTATAGTAGTTAGTAGTGGTTCTCGTTGCTTTTAAAAGCTTAGTTGAAAATCATTTTCATTCTCTGTTTTCTTATATGCATTTTATTTATATTACATAATAAGTAGTGAATAACTTGTATTATTTTAAATTTTATATAGTGTTAGCAGTACACCACTGACTACCCCCTTTTTTCTATTTCATGTTCGTACAGTCCATCCAAAGGTTGTCTGAAAAATATCGCTATCAGCGATAAGACCGCCATTGTAACCATAAAATTAACAATTTTGTAAAACCGTTCTGTTGCAATTTTGGTGTACAATAAAGTATATTCTATTCTAATAGTATTAACCCTGGCCAGGGGGCCTAAAATGGCCACTTTAGAAGAACATAATAAGATAATAATATGAATCACATTAAAATTCTTAAAATGGTCACAGATACTTAACTTAATATGTAATATTATCAGTTTGTGGCCATTTTACGAATATAAACGTAATTCATATTATGTTCTGCTAAAGTGGCCATTTTAGAACCCCAGTACACGTACAGCACATCCGCTTTTGTCTGCAGGTTAAAACCGAAGACAATACTGAGGATACTGGAGACACATTATCTTTTCTCAACATCACAGGATCTGTCAATGAATGGTTACAGTTAGAACCGATGCCCATGGCACCCTTGAATGCAGGCAAAGCTGATGAAGATCTCAATACAAATTCGCCCTCATCGTTCCTCGAGGATGAAGATAACAATCCTTTGCCTGGAGAGGGCCAAAAGTCTTCAAATATTACGTATATAACTGACTGGTTACCACCAGAACCCCTGCCTTGCACGGAGTTTACTGCACGGCCAACGTAAGCACTTTTTTTCTAATTGAAGCTACATAATTATGTCAAAATTAAAATCAGCCATCTTCATTATACAGAGTGGAAGGGACAAAAGCAAACGCACAAACGCTTACTACTTATTCAGTATATCATTCGGAAACTTCCTACAAACGTGCAATACCTACATAGTCAAAATGAATGGAACAACTGTTTTTTTTTTAATTACTGATGAAAAATTTCTATGTAGGGGGGTCCAATATGATGTACTGAATACTTGACACCGGCGCACTAGAGTGGAATGGATTCCACTCTGTATACTCAGCGGCACAGAATGTGGTCACCTAACTCGAATTTGTGAACAAGTTAACCTTATTTTTTGGTGAGGATAGATGCAAATCAACTGAAAAGCCAAAAATAATATTTTGCCTTCACATTCTGAAATCGCGCCTAAGATCGACCTTCATCCATCTGTTTATCGAATTTTACTTACAAGTAGTTTTTACGAATCTTAATCAGGGTGTCAGGATCAGGGTCCACATTCTGGAAAGTCAGGGAAGCTGCAGGTCAAGGTGGTCAGAGTATTCAGTGAAATTGAAGGACCACCTGGAAAGTCTGGGTGGATGAGTATAATAATTATGTTTGTTTATGTATTAAGATTGCTAAAAAATATTTGTCATTCCGTAACAGATGAGTGAAGTAGCGGGGATCATAAACTATCACTTCCTAACGAACTTATAAGACAGTTTTTTTTAAGTCAGTGGTTTATGAGATATTCGCTTCTAAAGCCGTAAAAATTGTGACCCCCCCCCCTCTAATTATAAAATAAAAGGAAAGAAAATCGGTTACCACATACTCTCACATGGAAATTTTCCATCAGTAATGAGGTAATTCCACCCTGTATACGACTTTCGTGAAACTGCAGCAGTAACTTACTTTTCATTAACATTCTATGTAAAAGAAATACAGGGTGGAAACTTTCAGCGGGGCAGTAAGGGGAACTACCTTAACCGTTGCACCTACACGAAAATGGTCTTAGGAGACTATCCATAATTTTTCTTGGATTTTGATCACCATTCAAAGATTTAAAAATAATTACAGTTTGCAAAAAAAAATGGTCATTTACACAAAAAAAAATTGTCATGCCAATCAATCCTCTTTCTAATACTGATTAAAAACTTGTATGGGAACAAACCAGGTTGGAGCTGTACACTTTTTGAAAATCTGTGAATGGGGATCAAAAGTTTCCAGCCTTGTATAGTTTTGCTGTTGAGTGTAAATTGACCTAATAATGAGTGTTAAATGTTTTGTTGCTACGGTGCCTTTGTGTGCGAGTCCGACTCGCACTTGGATGTTTTTTTTTAAATAACCTAAAATTAAAATCATTTTACTTAAACTGTACAGCACATCGCTAAAAATCCCATATAATAGAAAAGTCATAAATTCGAGAAGTGTTTGGGCCACATGCTGTGCCGCTGAGTGTAGTATATGTAGGAAGGATCTTTTACCGACCAGTTACATCATTACACCGGCCATATTTAATAAAAAAAACAGATCTTTGCGTTTCTATCAATTCAAAAGCGCTTACAAAGCGATACAAAGGTGCGCGAAAAGCGCGTTCGCCTCGCCGTATCTGCCCGTACATACGTTGTATTATTTTATACGCGCAGATGACGCGCGTTTACGGCGCCATTGAATTTCTGACCGTGTGCTAATTTTTGCTAACTGCGACTGAATCACGCTTAAAGCGCGTCATCTGCACCGGAAAAATACGCCGTGTGTCTATGCCTGTTTAGGCATTTTTTTTTTTATTACGTTTCAAAAAATTCTTTATTTCGGCTGTAATATTTTTTTCCACCCTCTGCAATATGTAAACATTATTCAGTATTTATAAGTATGGCTTGCTTGATGTAAATGCTATGTTTTATTTTATTTTGTAGGTACATAGACAACGACGGTTTGATCTTCTTACATGACGTAAGCCAGCAAGATACGTTAGACCTCATTCGTGAGGCGCTTGATGTTGGCTTCACAGGTCCGGATCCTAAAGCTAAATTCAATAAATGGACTGTGGGAGAGCCATGTATTGCATTATTCTATTTAGACAACCGCTTCTACAGGGGCAGAGTAGTGGAAGTTAACAAAGATACTTCTTCATGTTTGATTCATTACATTGATTATGGATGTGAAGAGACTTGTACATTTGAAAATTTAAGAAAGAGTATTCGTTTCCACCAAGTACCAACACAAGCGCACAAATGTATTTTGAATCGTATACGTCCTCTTGGCAAACAGTGGGCTAGAAACACATTGGACTACTTACATAAAGCTATTGTTGAAAAACAATGTTATGTCAAGGTAACTGGTGAACCAGTAAACGGAGTTACACCCATAGATTTAAAATACGACAAGATATGGATAAATGACCATTTAGTAGAGTTTTCCATGGCAGAGTACACGGATGGCAGCAAAGCCCTTGTCACGAAATACGCTCCCATTGAAAAAATAAATAGAGATAAAATAAAAGATGATATTATTGAATCAGATTCTGGCCCGGATTACATTGTGGTTGATGATGCAGATACTACTACTGAACAGTTATCTACATCTCAAGATTCATCTGACATTATTTCCCTAAAGGGAGCAGACTGGAACACATTGATGGAAGAAGAGCAATTATCCCTCGATGGAAATTATATCACATACCCAAGAAATACAGATGATGAATTCTGTTGTAATATCACAATCATTAATGATTTTAATACATTAGAACTTAGTTTAGTTTTAGATGAAGATAGCACTACTGTGTATGATCAAATGTTTGAAGAACTGCAGACTGAAAGTATGAACATGCCACCCCTAAGAGGTGTATTCGAGAATAAAGCGTGTGTAGCAATATTTCCTGAAGACAATCTCTGGTATCGTGCATCTATTTTGCAGTTTAGCGAAAAGACAAACCAAGTTAAAGTAAGGTATGTTGACTATGGCAACATGAATGTCATTCCTTTAGCTGACACAAGGGAAATTTGTGAGGAATGGGCAAGACTTCCACCTGCTACTGTGACAGCTAAATTATTTGGAGTGCGACTAAATCCGGAAATAGATATCAGCAATGTAAAAAAAGAATATACTGAATTATTCTTGGATCAAGGACCATTCAATGTAAAGGTTATAAGTCATGACGACTCTGTGCCATTAGTAGAGATAAGAAATAAAGAAAATGAGTTGGTATATAAGAAACTCATCGAAAATAATATGTTTATCCAGTGCGAATGAAAACCTCTTGTTGAAAGTTATTTTGTGTTTATTGATGTTGTTTTAAATTGTCTTAGTAATGGCCAGTATTCTATTTAGACAGCTGTTTTTACAGAGGCAGAGTAGTAGAAGTAATTAACCTCTTAAAATCACTGATAACTAAGAAAATCAAATTTAAAAAAAATGGGTCACGTATTACATTTACCTGGTGTTCAGGGGCAAATTTAATAATGTTGGTCAATTTCTCAGGTCTTTATATAGTTGCAAATCAGGGGTAATAGCAATAAAATGCGAAAATCTGAATTTCATGCGCTTGGTTATTGTAGGATTCGGCAATATTTTAACACGTTCACTGTCCATGACCCACATGTGGGTAATTTTTGCTTGGAACAAGACGTCCGTGCCATACATGTGGGTCACTCTGAAAATGGGGGAAAAGGTCCCCCCCGTACTTTTATGGCCTTTATGGACCTGAAGTGGTATAAATGCAAACATCAGTACATAGGAACGAAAAATTAAATTGGACGTGAGAGCTAATTTCGATATTTTGGCTGGACAGTGAACGTGTTGACGTTGTAATCGGCGGTGATTTTATCAACATCTTCTATTATAGGCCATGCAAAGGTTGCACCCTTCGTCGTACAAACTTTCCGAACGACAGTCTTATCTGTTTTTGCGCGAAGCCTACGTAATATTTATGTCCTTTCACCAAAATATATTTAACAATCGCCCATTGTTAATATTGATATTTAGTTGTCTCCTCTTCTGCCTTATTTCATTGTACATTTTGTCATTGCATCTTCTTTGTCTGACTCAATAAGAACTTTAGCTTATACCACCCATTAATTTTCGTCAGAATTTGCATAGTGCACCTTCAGTCTTTTTATTCTCTTTTCCTTCTTTCTTTCCTATTTACTTGTTTATTGTAGCTGTTTTGCTTGCGATTAACTTTTCTTTTTCCTTTAACACTTCAAGCATTCTTATTTACAGGCAGATGTTTTTGCTGTATAATAATGCTGTGTAAATAAGTTGAAAGAATCATCTGTTCAAATGATATTGTTGGCGCGGCATTGTTCAACTACTCTGACATACTGGATGTTGCCAGGAATGTGTTTTGGTGTTATATAGTTTCTAAGGTTTCTAGGGATTTTCTTCCAAAATCTCTCATCTTGAATCGTCCTCTCATTTCGAAGAGAAGTTAACGCGGGCCATCAGTTCCGGGCATAATTTTAGCCTAGTGGCATCAGAATTACCTTCGGGGAATTCAAATCTTGACTTTAAGGCTTGGCGTCTGCAGGTAGAATATCTGGTGGTCCATGGCCTAGTAAGTTCGGAGTAGGCTGTGCTCCTGCTGGTATGAACACTGCAGGCAGGGGTGGAATCTCTGCAGCATTAGGTGCCCTTCTTGAATTTAAAGCACTCATAGACATTGTGAGTCTGGGCGTCTAGAGGTCCAAACGATCCTGCCGGAACACGGTGGGCGGCTTGCTGAGGGACAACGACGTTGGTTAAATAGTGGTATAAATTGTCGGGCATGCATAAATCCTTGGGGGGGGAGGTCCTGGCAACGTGCAGCTCGGATCTTCCTCTCTCCATTGTCAAGTGTGACGTCTAGGACGTGGCAGTTCAAGATGGTAGTCATCGAATGTTGGGACATGCTGAAGGGCATACGTCGGTCAAATCTTGGGTCAATGCCTCTTAGGGCCTCATAGGTACGTTCAACTTGGTCTATGTAGCCGGAAAAGTCACAATTTTGAGAGTAAGTTTCCTGGACGGCTATTGAACTGGTATGTGGTCCAAGATCAGCTGGTATGGAATTCTCTGACGATTGAGGTGTTGTGGCAATGGCCTCCTCCTCGGAAGCTGGTAGATTTAAAATCGATGGTGATGAGTTATTAAAATTTGACTGATGAGGATTAGGACTTGTCTCATTATCTCTCGCAAGCTCCCCTGCAAGGTGCCTCTCCCAGCGCTCTAAAGCGTCCTTAAAGAAATTTTCTCTTTGAATGACGTCAGAATTGAATGGAAATATCCCTGGTTTTCTAAATCCACTCATGATAACATCTTCACTGACACTGATCCAAGTATCTCCCAAAAATTGCGAGAACAGCGCTTTAGGTAGCTTCTTACCAATATTTTGTCGCTTAAGAGAATTGTTATGTCTTTTCGTAGCAGTTTCAATTAGGTCGAGAGACATGTGTGGAGTGGCCATCGTATATGATCAGTACAGGCCGTTCGTCACCCAGAGGTGGTATAAGGACTTTTTCAAAATAGTTTTTTAAACACCCCTGTCTCCATCCAACCATTCGGGGTGGCAGCGTAGGCTGTACCGGGATATTCCTTGTGTGGTGGTGCCTTCCACTGGTCCCAAATATTTTTTGCCTTGAAAATGATTAGAGGTGGCGCTCGACCACCTGCAGCATTAGCAGCCAGCACAAAAGTCGTGTTTTCTCTTTCACCTCTTTCTCCTACTATTTTGGATTTCGACGGATCTATACTGAAACTGCTTTCATCCAAATTCCATATTTGTTTGGGCATGTCTTCTAAGTTTAGCTCCGCCAGAACTTTTTGAAAAGGTCCAAATATCCATAGAAGATTAATGGATCCATCCGTAGCAGCCTTTTTTTCTCGCATACTCCAATGGCTTTCGAATTGACAAATGATGCCGTTTTTTTTGAAATTAAGAAACCAGTCTTCCGCTGGTATGCCTCCCTTAAATGGGGTTTCGATTTTATTCACGTTGACGTACTGGCCTACTAGCTCTATAATTTCCTTTCGACTTAGACCAAAGCCCCATTTAGCCAGTGTTTTAACAGATGTTGCCAAAACGGTTTTAACATTCTCGTGAAGCATAGTTCTGCGTCCTTTAAATTTTTTATAGCTTCTCGAGTTCCTTTGTTTCGGCAATACAACGTTGCAAATGGAACTCCGTAAAGAACGGACGCCTTGTGTATGGTAAGCGTACCGGCTTTTATTTCATCAAGAAAGAGCTCATTGTAATTTTTTTCGGAGTATTTTGGTGGTCGTTTATTTAAGAGATAATTTCGCACCATCTTGAAAGAAAGGGGTAATTGTAATAAAACTTTACATTTGTCCCTTGCCATGTTATTACATGTATACACATTATTATGCCCCAACACAAAAATTTCAAGAGGTAAATGCAATAATAGCCATAAAAGAACAACCTTTACAAATTAAGTAAAAAATTCCATTTAGATTAATTCCCAACAGAATATTTACAAACTAATACAAATAAATTCAAAAACTTGTTTCTTTCCAAGATGAAAACCGATTGGGGGTTAGGTTAGCTTAGAAAAAAGTGTAACACGCGGCATAGACGTCACTCAACTAATGACGTTTCATTCACTCATCGATCCGTCAAACTCTCGCGAATTGATTGGCGCAAAGTTCAAAAAATACCTTACACATATCAGAGATGGCAGCACCAGTTTTGCCGTAAACACACCCTATTGCTTATACCCCGTTATTGCAATTACCCTACTGAGTATGTGGTTTCCGTTTGCGCGTCGGTGTCCCTTCCAACCCGTATACTGAACTACTCTTGGATCAAGAACCATTCAATGTAAAGGTTTTATGTCATGACGACTGTGCCATTAGAGATAAGAAATAAAGAAAATGAGTTTGTATTTAAGAAACTCATCGAAAATATTTTTATCCAATGTCAGTGAAAAACTCGTTAAGTTGAAGTTATTTTTTGTTAATTGTCTTTGTTTAAGTTGTCTTAGTAATAATATTTCCTTTTTTTTACTACATTCAGTACCAAAATGATTATCTAAATAAACCCATAAGATCTTAAAATTGTATTTCATTTAAAGTTCTCTTTTCCTAATTTCTACAAATACTTAATCATATTCACAAGGTAAGTTTTCCACTCGTTACCCGTGGTCCCGGTGGGTCGATCCATTACCGGGTCCATGGGTAATTTTAATTACCCGTGGTTCCATGGCATTAGGGATTATTCCCTGGACTTCTAAGTCGATAGAAAATTAAAATCACCAGTTACATACATACAATAAAGTTTCTCATACTTAAGTAAATAAAATAATTCCATCCTTGGGAACAAAAACATACTCGTGCCACTAATGACTCATAACCTATCTTAATATTTTTAATGCGTATCCAACTGATATTGCGCCAGTAATTGGTAACGGCAAAGCGGTCTACCACCTCTTTGCCACGAGGGAAACCCCAGGGTTGTGAGCGAGTATGTTACCAAAGATTGTTTAGACTCATTAGCTCAATTATTTTGCAACGCCTTCAGTCCGTCAGTGGTTATTTCAGAGCTGGCGTGGGTGGTGTTCCCGCCTCCGAGCCTCATCCCTTGAGTTCTTCACCATCTGAACTCGGTTCAAGTTGTTTTCTTGATAGTGGCACCAATATGGAAGAGAGCTTATTGGTTTCCGGATCTTCGACGTCGAGCACTCTGCAGACGGGTAGATTTTCATTTTATGATTTATTTTGACAGTTTTTGTGAGAATTTCTATTTTATTTGAAAAATTAAAAATTTGTTACTAAATTACGATCTTCTTTAAAAAACTAAGGTTCTTGTATTTAAAGATTATTATTTAAATACCCCATTTACGAGAAAAATCGTAAAATAGAAATATAGTATTGAAGTGAATGATATTGTGTAGCTGTAAATGATATAATATGTTGAACTCAATGATAAGGTGTTGAAGCTAATGATGCAAATAAAACATACTAAGTACTTGCAATCAGCTTTTATTGAAGATTCGAATTATAAGATAAACTTAAAAAATATGAATCACAGAAAAATCTTTTAAATGATTAAACAAAAACAGACTGTCTCTACAAAATAATCAGTTTTGATCTCAGACTTTTAAAAATATAAATCACGGAAAACTTCGATTTTTTTAACAAAGTACAATCGGAGTACTTATAAAATAATTTTATGTCTCAAAATAATCACAACACTAATGAACTTCTAATTACTAAGTACTGTTTAACTAAACAATCTTTGATAATTTAAACAAAAAGCCTCTTCAAAATAAATTTAATTACAAAATAATCAGTCTTTACATTAGTGAATATTTTTCAATTAGATTTATTTATAGAAATTATGGGATGATTTAGATGAAGACGGTCGGTTCAAATAATGCAAGTTTAGATCATTTTGATCTTTGTAAGTAATATCTTCTAATATGACAATTTTCTTGTTGCGCTCACTTCTTTTAGGTGCAGTTGCGGCTAACATCATTACATTTTCTGATTCATTTTGTAAGATTTCATAAAATCCAAGGTGTTTGCCGTGTACGCAACGTTCATCAATAGCGCAATAGAAACAACTTACTTTTCTTAGAGTAAGATTAGTAGAGAACAAATCCCAAAGTACCTGGTGGACGGAAAGGGTGCCTCTGAAAGGCTTGAGATTTTTTGATATTAAATTTTCTTTTTCTTTAATAGAATCTTCCGTTACCGTTAAAATAATTATGTTTTCTACATTCTCTTTTATAACTGTATAAAATGTTTCGAAATCACCAATATCTCGTCCGTAATTTATTATTTTATCGGCAGTTCTTTTTAAAACGGCTCCTACACCGTCAGGGGCACCCTTTCCATGCCCCGCCTCTGTATAATTCCAAGTAATTCTGGAAATATATTCAAAATCATTCCGAATCTGTGATATTACATAAAACATGTATTTGTTTCGGTACTGTGACACGGGTGAGTCTGACAAGAAATGTAGTGTCGTGATAAACGGGTTGCTTTCCAAAGCCTGTTTTATTAATGGAATTAAATGTGCCCAAATAGCTGCAACATCGTGACGAACACATTTACTAATAGTGCATACCGATATTGGTCGAACTGCTCCTAAAGAAAAATCATGAGTGTAAATGACTGAGGTATGCAAAGAAACTTGCTGTCTGCTCCCTCCAAAATGAAATGACTGGATTTCCTCGGCATATTTCAGGGAGTAATTTTCAGAAAAATCTACGTGAATTAGCGCTTCTGACACAGTCAAATTTTCCTTTAAATTTTTGAGTGTTTTATATTGGGCTTCAATGTTATGGATATGTAAGAAAAAGGGATTCATCAACGTTTCTAATTCTTGGATTGCTGTTAGTGGATTTGTAGTTATTCTTTCTTTTACTGTTAGTATTTTTTTCTGTTTAAGCCCCTTTTTTGTCACTACCTCTTTAGTTGCTTTCCTCCACTTATAATAAGTCAAATTAAAATCATTTGAAAACTCTTTGTAATTGATATTTTTATTTTTACAAGAAAGGCACTCCCTTAGTAAGCATGCTGGGTTCTTGGGTTCACAACATAAATGCGAGACTAACTCATGTGAGTTTTTTTCGCCTATAATAGACGCATTATATAAAGCTTTAATTAATAATTCTATATTGGTATGTTGAGCACACAAACATGTCTCTCTGCCTGAAGGTTTTGGATGAAGCACCCAAAATGGACGATGTTTGGTAAAAAATGAGTAACTTACTTTAACATTTGTTTCTGACATTAATTTTTTGTGTAAAATTTTCAGTGGGGCTGTAAGATATCTCTTTTGCATTCTCCTTTTGTTTTTAGTAATAAATTCTTTTTTACCAGCAGATAAAGTACTAACAGCGTCATCGTTGTAAAAATTTTCAATTGATTCTATCACTTGTTGTCGAAGTAAGCGAAATTTCGTTTCTTTTCTAGACCTCAAATTAGAAATAGCACTAAGACGAGTATTTAGGCGTATCTTCTGTTGAGTTAAGTCTTGGCTGTTACCTTCAGTCTGTTTATCAGTTATGCGACTCTCATTGAGAATTGATTTCAATCTTAATATTTTCATTCTTTGGTTTTTGTTAATTTTCTGTAGATTTTTTATAATGTTTGTCAACCGTACTCTTTTCTTCAATTCTTGATATCGTATCTTCCTTTCTGCTTTTTGTATGTCTTCTTTTGTGAATAAACCGATGGGATCTTCTGTAGAATTGGTAATATTTTCAGGAGATCCATCAGCTTCAACATTAATTACGTTTGGAACTTCTGAAGGTACCTGTTCTTTCTTACGCTGTCTATATTTCTTCGAATTTTCCTTCCATTGCTTACGCAATATTCTCTGTTCACGTGGACTTTTCTCTGTAATGGATTTTTGTTTCTTTTCTTCCTTACGTTTTCTGTACTTGGCACGCTGTTTTTCTTTCTCCAAGGCATATAATTCGGGGTCATTTTTTATTTCTAAGTACTTGCGTCTTTTGCATAGCCTTTGTTGGGCCAAACGCTCTGCTTTCGTTTTAGCCATAATGGTACCTGTGTAATAAAATAAAGTTTAAAAAAATTGTTTTAAAACGTAAATTAATAGATAATAATAACTTTTTATTTAGTAATTATGCTTTTAAATTATCTAATTTGTTGCATCTAAATCATTAACCTCGACTATATATCATTCAACGCAACAAAAATGTCATTTTCCTCAAAAGGAATCATTCACCTCATGAAGAATTATACAGTGAATGATGTTACGATAAATGACGAAACGTTATAAAAACAAGTTTAAACCTGACAAATTAAACGAAGACCTGACAATTATATTGCTCTTCAGTCAATACACTTTAAGTATTATCCATGCTCACCATTTTTTACATAAAGAAAATTAACTTACCAAAAATATGTCCAGTCGTTTAATGACGAAATTTTCTGACAAACTAATATAAAATCACTTGAAAACGTAATTTCACAGTCGACACGTGCAGTCTTGTGTACAAATCGATGACGACTGAGGGGCCGCGCGGGGTAAGTCCCCCAGAATGCGTTCAAAAACTTGAATTTAGTGATTTTGGTGGACAAATTTTATCAAACAAAAATCGTGGAAGTTAATGATGAAATTCTTTTGACAAAATTTTAAATGGTTAAATAATAACATTAGGGGTAAATTCTGATGTAAGAAACATAATAACTGTTTAGTTTACACTTTAATTTTTACGTATGAGTTACAATTTTACAAAATTTAGGCAAAAAGTTCGAGTTTTTATGAGATTAATAAATGTGGTGTAGAAAATAACAGAGAGGTAAATGATTTCGGGGATAGTTTTTTGTAAGTTTAAATATTTTGACATACTTATATTATGATTTTATTAATAACTAATTAAAAATAAAAACATAAATTATAATCTGATGTAAATTTTAGGTAATGCGTAATTGAATTCTAACCCAAAATAAGGAAGAACAGTAAAAATTTGCTATTTTGAAAATCTACCCAGACCTTTGAGAATCCCCACCTAGCTCTAGTTCTAGTGGATCGGAGCTCGGGCCTGCCACCTCCTGGCATTCAAGACATGGATCTCAATGTTTGGAAGATAGCGGGGGATGGGGATAACTGGTAATTGGTCAGAAGCTGAAAGGTCCCTGCTCCGATCTAGCTGGAGGGAGTCCACACTTAAAACTTATAGACCGGCCTGGTCTCGGATGGGTCAAATGGTGTAAAGAAAACGTTTGACTTCAATTTGTCCCAATAATAGTAGTTTGACAAGATTTTTAGCATTCCTATTCATTGAGGAGACAGAGGACAGATTAGCTTATCCTACCATATTGTTGCATTCATTTGTAGTTCTGACTTTTGGACGACCGTCCTGCAACGAAAATTTGAATTCTGATTTAGTAGAACATATTCTTAGATCTATCTCCTATTCGGGATCCAAGTGAACTTGGAGTGTATATTTATGTTCTTTTATATTATTTAGTAAGTATGCTCCTATTTTATGTCTCATGTTATTTATTGCTTACGTTGCGCTAAGCATTACTTGTACACACTAATGTATATTTTTACGTTCATTATACTACTCCTATGGGAACCAAGCAGCAGCCTTATTATTTTATACGCGAACCTGTTTACATACATCTCAAACTGATTGCCTGGATGCAGACGAATCCTCCTAATAACATCACTTTATTCAAAACGTCGCGAGGATTGGCTTGTTTGCAAAGACATTCAAATATTGTTGTTAGCGTCAGGGAGACGAGTTCATGACCTTACTCAGGGTCTCATCAAATCACTATATTGATCAGGGTGATCAACTGATCATACCATTCTGTATCCCGTGTTTGGGTCAAAGGCAGACACGACTGCGTACAGGCAATCAGCAGCTTAGCTATACACAAACAATCGAATCGAAAGCGCTATTCACAGATCCGATCGGCACGGTACATTACCGACTTCCAAAAAAAATTGGAAAATAACTTTACTTTCGTAAGTCGGTGACTTTTGTTTGTTTCATTGACTTGTTTGCCACCGACTTCCGAAAGTAAAGTTATTTTTCACTTTTTTGTTTTTTTTTTTTTTGAAGTCTGTTTATTTTTTTGCAAAAAAGTTTTTATTTTACACTTTTTTGTTATCGTATATCAATTTCGCATTTTTTTTTACTTGGATGACATATTTTTTTCCAGCTATTTTGATTTAAAAACCAAACTACTGAATCGATTTTGATGAAATTTCTATGAGATCAATCGGTAAGTATATCCTTTCAGATAAAAGAGGATTTTTTTTAATCGGTTCATAAATGACGAAGATATGAGGTAACAAACACAAAAAAAATACAACCGAATTGAGAACCTCCTCCTTTTTTTGAAGTCGGTTAAAAATGAATACCTACTTGTGGTAGAAAATTTAATGTCGAATTTAAATTATCTTGAATGAGTGTTTCTATTAGTTTTACTTTAGATTGATTATACATGGATTATACTGAATATCCTTCTGAGTAACTATAGTTATTATTCTAAGAACTATGCCTAGCTAGATTTATAAAACAATTAACAATGACTTTGCTAATAAATGGATCCGCGACGACTCTTGTTTATGGTATAGTACAAGATGGCATCGTAGTTCCGACTATGGTCACGCGCTATTTAATAACATCCATGGAGTATTATTTGTTGAAGTGATTATTTCCCCTGCTTCCGTTGATATGCGACAAGCCGACGTTTCCTAGGTGGCAGAGCCCGGTACACCATCTACCCAAATAATTTCAATCAAATTGAATCAATATGTATAACAAATAGTGTATGTATGTAGCGGTCAAAACAATAGTAAAACTTTACATGCAATACGTATACGTACTTCAGACAAAGCCTAAATTAGTTAACAGCACTTTTATTTTTAGTTCGATTGCACTTCCGAAAGCAAATAGCTGTGGGCAGGATTGATATCTTCACATCGAATCGAATACTCGGTTTTGTGAATGGCGATTAGAGGACTTTTTCGATAGCACTGACGATCGATTGGATATGACGGCCAATCGAGTGGTTGTGAATAGCTATGCTGGAATATCTTGTTCGCATCGTATGAAACAACAATTCACCTAAACACTTAGAAGAACATAAGTTATTGCATTTCATAGACAATGTAAGTGCACACTAACGTATGCTGAATGCCTATGTTCTTATGTTAAAGTACCCCCCCCCCCCCCCGTACAGATATTGTAAAATTAAATAGTTTTCTGATCTACATACTACTAAGTAAGCACCGGTAAGCCTAGGTTTATTTAAAACTTAATTGGTTCGCAAAAGTACAGTACCTAATAAACACATAACTGGTATTAGATATTCAGATCAATTATTATTTAAAAGAAAACAATCCTCACGTAGTCAAAACCTATAAGAGTTACGCTATAGAAAGAGAGGCAACTTGTAGTTGAGTATATAGTTTTTTTTCTCTAGCCTGCTCTGTCCCAGGCCTCCCTCCACTCCTTCCACTTCTTGCGAACCCGCGCGTCCTCCTTCCAGTTCGGACGGAACCTATCCAGTTCGTCCCGCCATCTCCTTCGTGGCCTGCCGCGACCCCGCCTCACTGTGTCAAGGCCCACAGTTTGTCCTGCATGCGGCAGACATGTCCTGCGCAGTCCCATTTGAGTTGGGTAGCCTTTTGAGCCACGTCAGCTATAATTGTTTTGGAGCGCAGTATTGTGTTTCGAACACGATCCCTTAATTTAACACCTAGTATACTGCGCTCCATTGCTCGTTGACAAACCTTGAGTTTGGACTTCTGGATGTTAGTCAAAGACCAAGTGTGTGCACGATAGGTTAAGACGGGGAGAAGACACATGTCCATAAGTTTTCGTTTTAGTGCCATAGGCAACTCACCCTTGAATAATTCCTTCATGAACCAGTAATTCTGCCAGCCGTTTTCTGTTCGTCTTGCGACTTCTTTGTCTTGCCTCGCCTGGAAAGAGACTACTTGGCCCAAGTAAAGGTATTCCTGGACAAGTTGTATTGTCTCCCCGTCTACTTTTATTATTTTAGGTTTTTCATTGCACATAACTTTGGTCTTCGACATATTCATCTTCAGACCAACCTGAAGGCTTGCATCGCTTGGATTTTGAAGCATTAGCTGAAGTTCTGTAGCTGAGGATGCAAAGAGAAAAATGTCGTCGGCGAAACGCAGATTTGACAGTCTCGTTTCGCCGAGAACAATGCCTCTTTCCCTCCAATCGGCTGCCAACTTCTTGAAGATTTCTTCGAGGGTGCTGGTGAACAGTTTAGGAGATAGCGGGTCGCCCTGTTTGACTCCTTTCTCTATTTTAAATTTTGGCCCTGTGGTTTCTAATTTTATTGCGGCTGTTTTCTATTTCTGTATATGTTGCGGAGTAGATGTATGTATGTGGGATCAATGTTTTGGTTGCATAAAGCGTTAAAAATGTCTGTATGTGAAATGCTGTCGAAGGCTTTGGAGTAGTCGACAAAAGCTATTGGTATTGGTAATTGGTTGAGTGTATATAGATGGTCTGTAGTGGAAAGGCCAGGGCGGAAGCCTGCTTGTTCAGAATGTTGATGTTTATCTAATTCACCGGATATGCGATTTTCTATTATTTTTATAAAAGTTTTATACATGTGTGATATGACACTAATGGACCTGTAATTATGAATGTCTGACTTATCACCCTTTATCTGTAGGTAATTTAGCGCTGTGAGGCCTGAATTGCACTCTACACTTTGCACTTTATTGTGTCACGGCAAAAATCGATATTTATTTAATTGATTTTGCGGAGAAAATCATCTGTACTTGTACTATTATGTATTCTGCGACCGTGGTTCAATTAAAAACGTCGGTGTTGCCTGTTATGTTGGTGCGTGATGCTTGAGCTTGCCACTCTGCTGCACAGCATTCTCCTTCACTATGGTTTATACACTATGTTTGGTTTAGCGATTTGCTTTGATTGTGAATGTCAAAGATATTAAGAAATAGTGTGTTGTTTTGGTTATTTTTATTAAAATATTCATTTAAAAACTGATGTCTTTAATGAAAAAGACTAGAAATGATGCAATTAAAGCTGCGGTCACTTCCTACCTAGAACGTCGGAATTATCCTGTGAGTGTTATATTTACTTGAATGGAAATTTGATTTGAAAGTGAAAACCATAACAGTATCTGTTTATTTTAACATTTCAGGACATCGACGTGTTTAGCAACAATAATAATCAAAGCAGAAGTGCTGAACAAATGGCTGTGGCGACGATTGTTCAATGTGAAGCAAGTCGCGCTAATTCCATCTTATTTTCTTGCATTAACAATGACTCCGGTCAATACGACTTACAGTACACAAGGTATTACCGTTGTTATAACTGTCCTTTTTAATAAAGATAGTGAAAGGTGTCTGAAAAGATCTTCATCTTTCACATTGGATTAATTTTGATTGGATTTCCTTTGAAATCACAAATCTAAATTAGAAAATTGATTAGACTATTAAGGATTAACCAAAATAAATAATTTGAGTTTCAAGTATCCATTTACTTTTCAGATTGGTTAACTTCATAAAAGATATCAAGCAAGAAAAAGTAAAAAATGAACTTCTTGGTTTGCTTTGCCCGCTACTTTGTCATTTATACCTAGAAATGTTACGGGGTGGTCATGGAGGCCCGGCACAAATGTTCCTGAAAAGACATTCAGCTGCTTTACCTCAAAGGGATTTATCATATCATCAACCCATTGATGGTAATCTACCATCAGCATTGTACAGACCAAATAGCTTAGAGCAGCTATTCAATTCCTTACAAAATGGCACAATTGACAATGAAACTCCTGAAAAAGATTACATGAATCAAATACTGGATGACATTGGGTCTATTTATACTTTACAGGAGGTTGAAACTAGACCATCTATTGCTGCATTCAGGTATCTATTTTCAATACAGTATTTTCACATAGAATCTCAATAATACAGCAACAATGAAGTTTTTCCTTTTCCTCTGCAATTTTTTATCAGGTGAGATGTTGTGTTAAGTGATGGTTAAATATAACATTTTGATTTGTATTTCAGGTCATGTAAATATGATATAACTCTATCTCAGGATGCCTTAAATATGTTAAAAGCTTATTTAGCTAAAAATGGCCATGTTCTTCTTATACAAGTTCTTCAAACATGGTTTCACATTGATATTAACAATGATCCTAATAAAAAGAATGCTGTGAGTATAACACTGACATACATATAAACTGCATCAAAGAACACTTACCCATATTTTGTTACCCAATCTCCTTTATTAATTTGTTGAGATCATGATCGAATTTTTACTATTCCAATGTTTTTTAAACCGTTGCATATTCAACAAATATTTTTGTTTGAAAGGTACTCAGTATATAGTTTAATGCAGTTTGTGTAATAATTTAGCAATGTGACTGGACCAGGGACCATATCGGTTACCCATTGAAAACCCATACGATATGGGTAACCCTTTTGAACGGCTTAATAGACCATTTTGGTTACCTATTGAAAGGGTTTTTGATAGGGTTTTTCTAGCAGTCAATCAAAAACCCATACGATATGGGTACCCCTTTTGAACGGCTTAATAGACCATTTTGGTTACCCATTGAAAGGGTTTTTGATAGGGTTTTTCTAGCAGTCAATCAAAAACCCATACGATGTGGCTAACCCTTTTGAACGGCTTAATTGACCATTTTGGCTACCCATTGAAAGGGTTTTCGATAGGGTTTTTCTAGCAGTCAATCAAAAACCCTTACGATGTGGTGTGGGTCACCCTTTTGAACGGCTTAATTGATCGTTTTGGTTACCAGCTTAATTGACCGTTTTGGTATGGGTTTTTGATAGGGTTTTCTAAACAGTCACAAACCCATAATATTTGGATAACTCTTTTGAACGGCCTAAGCTAAGGGACCATTTTGGTTAACCAAATCGAATATGAATGACATCGCACCGTGCGTTCAAGGACAAGTATACAAAACAACAACAAAAAAATTCTCGAGTTGGCGGAACAGTTTCATTTGTGTGAGTGAGCTTTCACGCTGCAGTTTATGTGACATATAACATATTCAGTAAAACACCATCTTTTGCAAAGAGCTCTAAAGAAAATGATTAACAGATGGCTACTTCTATGGGATCGAATTGATCTAGAGCTTCATTTATCTTTTTTTGTAGAAATTACGTGATTTATGAGTAGACAAGGAAGTTTAGATTTTTACTAATCTCTTACTTCAGTCAAAACCTGTCATTTAACGTATTTTAGTGATTGTTCGTTTCATAATCGTTACCTATGCTGCAATCTATGATTTTCTTTACATGACTAATTATAATTTGTTCGAGTTTAGACCCCATGGTAATATGATCTCTCGCTGAAGGGCATAGGTTTCAAAACGGAATAGCATGCGTTGACCGGCCGTGGCAGCGCGGCGGGCGGCGGCGCCTTTGTGGCTACTTACCTAGCTGGTTGTAAACAGGGATCTATGAGCTTTATTGAATGTGAAATAGAGTTCATTTTAGCTTTGCTGGCCGGATACCGAAATTACTTAATATTATTATGTTTTTTTCATTTCTGTTCTTGTTTATTACTTTATTGCAAGTACCAAACAAATGCTGTAATTTTTGCTGTTTGATTTTTGAACCTGGACGTCTTTTGCGGAGTTTTACTATATTATTATTTAGTCGGTGTGAAAACTTAGGGGTCTGCGAAATGATCAATCGTGATTGTAAATTATTACGTGTTTGTTGCACATAGCTCGTTTACGTACCAAGCGATTGATAATATTACTATACTACAATATAAATTGATGGCGATTGATCATTTCGGGGTCGCATTACAATAGGTAGGTATGTAGATATAAAGTTACGTAATTTATCAATCTAAATTTTCAAAATAGCAATTGTATAGTTTATTGCAATGGGCAAGTAGGTAAATATGTAGGATTGTCCTACATACTTACCTACTTGCCAATTCACGCAACAATTTGCGCAACGATGTTATGTCCTAAAGGTCCGACGTACCACTTCATTGTTGATTGATTTGTGTCATGGATAGATTATTGGTCACTAAATGTACAAAATGGAGTACCTACTAGACTGCCCTGTTAGGCAGAAAAGCGCTACGTAGGTACCTATCTCAAAGTTTTGAAGAAAATCGCCGAAATCTCTTAGCAATTTCAAAGAGAGATGTTTGACAAGAATCAAACTTATTAGTTGTTTTATTTTTGTTTAAGTTAGATATCGCTATTTGGCTTATATCATTACATGCGAAATTGTAAAAGCTATTAAATGTTATTAAAAAACAAAAGCAGGCCTCCTTCACTCGTTCGAAGTCATGCACTAACGTACATACCTACGGGGCTACGGCTCGCGTTCACCCAAACGAATTACATTTAACCTTATTTGTGTCATAGTCCTATACTTACAGTCGTCCAACGCAGACGTCTTTTAAAGGCGTTCTTATGCCTACGGAATAGAAGTCAAAATCGGTTGAACGGACTGTAAAAAGTTTTTATTAAATGTCTTATCTTATTTCAAACGACATTTATAATAAAATAAAGACAAAATTTCTACTTGCTCATTGCTCATTCAATTGATTACGATAACACGGGTATGTATTAGCGAGCGAGAAATTTTTTGCTTTCCGCCTCGGATCGGTTGATTTCTTTATAGTTGTCCGAGATTTAGGGGTCGATTTAGATGTCAAAACCCCTCCCGGGTTTGAACTTCAAAACCAGACCTACGACCCGGCCCCTGAGATGAGTAAGAGTTTCAAGATGAAGAGAACGCAAGAGCGACCGAAGCGAGCCGGACCTAAAGAGCCTAAGGGAGCTTTAAAATTCAAGCTATCGCATAAGCTATAACAGAAATAAATCAGGCGTAGAAACATCTGGATCGAATGTAGGTGACAGACATTCCTGCTGATGTTTTTGACAATTCGTCATGGATCTGATTGACGTGTTGAGATTCGTCATCAGAACTTTCTTCACTCTCTGATATACTTAGTAATATTTTCTACTACCAAATATAAAATGATAAGTATAATAAAATGATACAAGGCATCCGGCCCCAACATTCGTTTTTATAATTTTGAAACCTAATACCTAAATAACAAACGACCAACAGAGTCTCTATGAAGTACTTACCTACCATCTTCTGTGCAACTTCGTGCGAGTTAGCATCTTAGCACTTGGATGGATTTTGAGCATAAACTACATATCTGCAAACATCACAAATAACGTCACGCCTGTATTCCCCAAAGAGGTGTACCTAATAGACTAATAGTACACCCACATTCGTCAGTTATGTTTTTAAATCTCATGTAATAGGGGGCGAGTGAGCCTATTTGTAGGCAATACTATTGCCTACATGCTATCTACAAAGAAAAACTCAAACTATCTACAAAGTACTTTAATATTCAAGAAAAAACTAACCTTATAAATGAATTAGCTTGAAACACGCAAACGCATCCCAATTGATAAAAAAAGTCTACACGCTACTTTCGGCTCGGATAGATCAAAAGAATAATATAATATAAACTCAAAAACTCAAAATACGCAACTATAGTTATTGGAGCTCTCGCTCGTACCTACTCTCGCTATTTGTATAATACCGTCTAGTGAATTATAGGCAATGAGCGCCCGGCCGCCATTCCCGTACCACCGACCTAGCACAAGTTTATTGAATAACCCGAACAAAACCCTTATAATATATGGGTTTTTATAATGCCCTTCATTATAATAACCCATATATTATAAGGGTTTTGACCCTTTCACTGGGTTTCTAGTATAGAACCCATTCAATGGGTTATCATGCAACCCTTTCAAAGGGTTTCTAGTATAAAACCCATTCAATGGGTTATCATGTAACCCTTTCAAAGGGTTCTAGTATAAAACCCATTCAAAAGGGTTACAATAATGATAGAGGTAACCTCATAAACGGCTTACCCGTTCGAAAGGCTTAACTCTTAACCGGGGTTGTACGGTCCCTGGACTGGACAGATAAATGTGATTAAAGCTTAAATCTGGATTACAATGACTATGTTTATCATATTTACAGGAAGATGATGAAGAAGAAATGGATGAAGAAATAAGTGTCACTAGAACTAGTTCAGAGGAAAAAATAACAGACACAAATGGTAACCTCTAAAATTATATTTTTCTGAAGGAAAAATAAAATTTTATATACAATCTATTTGTTATACAATCTTCTGAACATATTATTTTTCCAGATATTTTTGCTGAATGTAATGGTCATGCAGAATACTTAAGTATTGATAAGGAATTAATGGAGCTCCAAGATGCAATAAAAGGGGTCAGAGAATCCACAGCACCTCTAAAGTTATACAAAATAGCTGCACCAGATACTCAGTAAGTTAACACCAGGTGACGTTTATGTCATTGATATAAGCTCTAAATTGCTATATAAAAAAAAAACATAAAATCCGATTACATAAAAGCTAAGGAAACAAAAACGAATCAATAGTCACTCATTTATTAAAATCCATCCAGCCGTTAGAATGCTTTGAGGGTTTAAAGAATCCTACATACAAAGAAACCTAGATACATACAGGGTGATTTGTAATTGGGTACATTCCTTGAAATAGGTGTAGTAGACCTAATTTGCAACAATTTTGACTTCAATTTTAACTTGGAACCTTACCATTTGGAGCTAATGAGACAAGAAAGTCGATCCTGTAATTTTATGTCAAGGCGCACTTATTTATTTTGTGAAATTTGCCTCGAAAGACAAGGAAAGTTTTAATAAAATCTCTATAATTATATGGACTTTATGGCGCTTAATTTCCCAAAATATGAGTATTTTATTAACGATTCGGTTTAAAAAAAATCTGAAATCAGGAAAGTATAAGTTTAAAGTTCTGACTGTCGCAAATTTCTCATAATTTACGGTGGAAGAGGTGGAATATTTCCGAAAAACCGTTGAAGTTCGTTTTCTCCAAAACACCCAAGTTTGGACCGCAGTTTTCGGGTCAAAATTGTTGTAAATTAGGTCTAGTACCAACCATTTCATAGAATGAACCCAGTTATCAATCACCCTGTAGAAACACTTGAAAACATAACCCTTTCTTTCTTTTTGAGCAGTCGGGTAATTATTGATGCGCCCGTGAAATGCACGAAGAAACTATACGCTTTTGTTTGTGTTACAGTTTAATTTGTGCAAAAACCGATCAGTATTGTAACATGTTATGTGGAGGGTTCAGCAATTCAGAAATCCGGTTGTGGGACCTGGGACAAAACAATGTCAACAGAAGAGTCAATCGAAATATTTCCGAAGTGGAATTAGCATGTTATGTACCACATGAACTGGTGCCTGATGATAATACTTTGTAAGTACTTACTTTCTACAATTTAATAAAACTCAATATCAAATTAATTTTATCATCATCACTATCACTCAGCAGCAGTAAATTTACAAACTTAACTTATGAGATATTTTAATGAGTACAGATGTCATCTATCTTCTTTAGCTGGTTTAAATTAATAATTTCACATTAATTTGTTTAAAATTGAATTCTGTTCTTTATGAGCTCAACTTTCAGGGGATTACATCGTAGCGTGGTGTCATCTGTGTAAAAACAATATGCTAGTAAAAAAAATAATAGGTAAATAATCTACTTTAACTTTCAGACAAATAGGGGCCGGAGTGCCATTGAGAGGGCATTCTGGGCCAGTACAAGCTGTTAGTGTACTCTCAGAAGAAGAGTTAGTTGTGTCAGCTTCACATGACAACACCATACGAGCTTGGCGTCTTGCTGATTATTCCTGTGCTGCAATTTACAGGTTTATTTTGTCAAACCTTAAAGGCGTTCTTTCACCGGAGCATTCGCCTGTAATGTAACAAACTAAGAATCGATTTTGTACAGAAATCGACGTTGCGCACTGTAATGCTCAAATTGTCTCACTCATTGACGTAATGCTCGATTATGAACTGTTACATTACAGGCGATTGCTCCAGGTTAGGGGGCGCCTTTATAATTATGTGGGACCTGTCTGGGAGTTGGGAAAACTACATAATGAGACCTATTGTGAATCGTTTTAAAAAAAATTGCCTCTTTAATAATATATTATATTTCTATCTAGATTATTTACAAGTAAATACATACATTTCTATACATATATCTTGGTTGAGACTTGATAAGTCCTTCTGTAAGTAAGACAAGTTTGCAAGTTAAACATAAATACTTAATCATCTTTTGTCCGTTTCTTTACTATTTCTGCGCATATCTTCAATGTAGTGTTTCCTTGTTGCAGAGGTCATAATTACCCTATCTGGTGCATGGATGTGTCGAAGAGCGGACTCTTCGTCACCGGCTCTCATGACAAGACCGCAAAACTGTGGTCACTTAGTAGAACTTTTCCAATACGAATATTTGTTGGCCACATGTCTGATGTCACAGTAAGTGTTACGTCCAGTTTATTTACAGTATCCAGATTTAAATATGACACAGCTATGGAAACGCCAGGATAGCCCGCAAAATTCTAATTATTTTACGTTTTTTGCAATTTGCCAGTCAGTGTCAGGCTGTACATTGAACAAAATATGTTTCGCGGGCGTAAAACGTATGTATTTACAGAATCATAATCATTAAAATCATCAAAACAACCCTCTATGTTAATTTGAATGGAGTAAAAAGGGGTACCTTTGAATTACTATTGCTTTTAATTCAGTAAAACTATTAGTTACGGTCGGGAACTATAGTTCAATCAACATACAACCTGACACTGTCCTGCTAATTGCAAAAAACTAAAGAAAATTTGAATGTCGCAAGCTACCCTGGCGCATCCCCCCTAAAAAAAGACTGATGATACATTTGATTATTAAATGTATGAAGGTGCAGTCAACAGACAGGTCAGTGTTATCATTGACATGATACAGATCATGTCAATGGTAACGCTGGCCTAGCGAAGTGCGGTGTTTCATTTAGGTGGAAGCGCCAGGGTAGCCTCCGAAATTTTAATTTTCTAAAGTTATAAATCGTTTTATTGATAGATAATAGCTACTAGGTGTGGCTTATATATTATTTTATTTGTTGTGCACAGATACGGGCTCATAGCATTTGCTAAATTGCATTTGCCTCCTAATCGGCTAATCCGGAACTGGTTATGTTACCACTGACATGAGGCCCTACATTTTTATATCTATTCAGTTAAAATGAAAAAGAAATATAACATTCGCATTATGCATTTGCATAAAATGGGGTTTCTAGTAGGTAACCGTCTGTTTTATTTCAGTGTGTAAAATTCCACCCAAATGAAGCATACATAGCGTCCGGCGGGGCGGACCGTACCGTACGTTTATGGATGGTATCTGATGCGCGACTGGTGCGCATCTTGTGCGGTCACCGCGGCATTGTCAGGACACTTGCCTTCTCTCCCTCCGGAGCTCATTTAGCCAGCGCTGGTAATCATTTGTTTCTCTTTTATTAATGTTATTTATTTATAGTGCTTCAAATTAGGGGCCATTCATAAATTACGTCACACGTTAACGGGGGGGGGGGGTCAACGAAGTGTTACAACGGATGAGAGGGGTCCTAAATTTCGTGACGTCACATTTCAAATTCTAATATATCTAAGTATTAAAACACGAAATTTGAACTAGTATTTTCAACCCCATATGTATGAACATGTTAAAATTGCAATATACATATGTGACGTCACACTAGGGAGGGGGATATCTCATAAATGTGACCAGCTGTAACAAGGACCGCGGGGGGGGATCGATAAATCATGAAATTCGTGTGACGTAATTTATGGATGGCCCTTACAACCAATCTTTTTTTCTAGGAGATGACAAGAAAATCAAAGTTTGGGATTTAGCAGCATGCAACTGTATTCATGAGTATAAAGGCCACCATGGGAAGGTTACTGCACTAGACTGGTCATCTGTAGGCAAGCCTAGTTTGACTAACAGAGTTTTACCAGATCCCAGTGACCCATTGGTTGACAATTCTCTGCTATGTTCTGCTGGCATGGATGGGATTGTTAAAATGATGTCGGATTGTAACTCTAAGTATGTTTTGTTTTTTTTTTTGTGCAAAATACTGCTCTCTAAAATTGAGAGCTAAATAACTCACTTTGAACTTTTCTAATTTACAGGCAACTATCAAGCCAAGATATTCAATCATCAACCTACAACACAAAATGTTCATATCTGGTAGATGTAAAAGTTCATCCGGACTGGATTGTGGCGATTGGAACGAAGAGATAGACAAATATACTGCCATTTTAAATATTTAATGAACCAATGTTACAACAATAAATTTAAAACTAATTAGTGTTTGTTGTTTTACTATACAAACATAATTAAACCAAAAATCTTAATATATGAAAGAAAGTAATAACATAGACAGCAGTTAAAAGAATAGCATGATTTCTTGTTGATTTAATTAGACCTCAGACCTTTTTAAAAAAGTTACTGATTGGGGGCTGCTTCCCTCTTATTGGTGGTGATAATTTCTTACTCTTAGTTTTCTTTGGTGAAGGCTCATTTTTAATAACTTTCACTTGTTCAGTATTTTCCTTTGTATGTATATCATGATATTTTCCTAGTTTATTTTTCTCAAGTCCATTTTGTTGTTCTTGCTTCCCATTTTCTTTGATTTGGTTGGATTTATCTTTTTCTTCTTCCTCATTTTCTGAGAAACTCTCGTACACTTCTTCTTTCTTAGTAAGAATATAACCATCTTCATCAGTATATGTTTTATCTACAATCTTTCTCCTTTTCTTGGGATTTACTATACCTGATGTTATTTTAACTGTATTTATGGTTGGTGTCGGAGGTATTTCATCTTCAGAGTCATGACCAACATCCATGTCATTGGTATTGAAAGGATCATTTTGCTCTGTTTCACTCTCACTATCTGACACATGTAAAAGCCTTTTGCGTTTTTGATCTACTTTAGCAGTTTTCTTTATCTGTGTGAGAGCATTATTATTGGTTGCTTTAGTTTTTGCAGTTTTTGATGAAGCATTTGTTACTGCCATACCAGGTGATATGTTAGTAGTATCATTACTTGTTCCCTCAACTTTAATATCTGTCTCTACTTTTATCTCAGTTTCATGAACTTTAGCTTTCTTGGCTTTTGTGGAATCACTATTAGCTTTACTGAAAAATCCTGCAATACCTTTTGTCGTACTTTTATTGGTGTTTGTTTTGTGATTATTTGATGTATCTTTCTTGGGAGACGGGATTTTAGATTCTGCATTCGGCGCTAACTTACTTTTACTCACTGATTTAACTTCTTCAAGTTTATTTACATCTTTTATTTTATCTTTAGGTTTCTGTTGAACATTTGATGATTTAGGTATATTTGGAGCATGATTTTTCGAAATCAAGTTTCCTATTTCATGCTCAGTTCTCTTTGAGCAAGAGTTAGCTTTTATTAATCCGGTACATAAGGGGAGATCTTCGAATTTGTTTATTGCAATCAAAGCAACGTTATCTACAGACTTCGGTCCTCGACTGACGCAGTAAACATGCTCATAAAATATGTTTTTTAATGTTTTCTTCAGAGTGTCTAAGTCTGATTCAGGACAAACTGTGACACATCCACTGTTATTGTTTAGTAAACCAGATATAACGTAAGAAACACTAAGGTCAGTTGCTGGCTGAGCTTTTCTTAAGTCTTGTACTAATTCCCTCAGTAAAGATTTGGCTTCGTTCACGTGAATACACAGTTCCTTGCTAAGGGAAATATAGGTTACTAACTTATGTTCATCTAATACTAGTTCTTTAACAGCTTTTAAATTCTCTATATTTGTTTCCATATTTACAAAATAACCTCACGTTCACGGGAAAACAATGTCATTGGGAAACCCGCGAAACGAAATAACGTCAGTGTCAGTATTGAACGCCGAACGGCTAGAAAATTGATTAGGTTTATGGTATTCAACAGATCTCTTCACACAGTGTTGCTAACTATTTTGCCTAGACCACGGGCGGCGCAAGCGGTCCTTGTTAATTTATTCACTAGATTGGTCACTTTTTTCATTTACTTCTAGCAGAAAAAATTTGGCCACAATTTTGGAGGTCTATTTAGAACTAAAATTTTAATGAGGTTACAATTGCCAAATTCGTTGCCGGGTCGTTGGCTTTTGCCCAATAGTAGGCTGTATTTGTATGGCAGTACTAGGCTGGTATTTGTTTTATTTTCACACATACTTTTTACATTTCTAAATATGTCAATAGAAAGCGATGCACAAAAACATTAGAAATAGCTATCCACCGATGTTCAGAGGTAGTAACTTTCTCGCAGTGCGGGCCGTATCAACAAGTACAATAATTCATCTTTTTAAAAATATTTTACGTTTTTATAATATATAAGATATGTAAAGGGATAATTTAATACTTCTTAAAAAACAAAACATTTTATAATATAAAATAATAGATTTCCGGCGACGTCGTCGAGAACTGGGCCCAAGCTACCGGTGGTGAGGGCTTCAGAGACAGGAACCTCCTCACAATACGAGCCGTATCGAGGAGTTCCTACTGCCTTCTGAATCACATAGCTATTCACAACCACTCGATTGGCCGTCATATCCAATCGATCGACATCCTATCGAAAAAGTCCTCTAATCGTTATTCACAAAACTGAAACCGAGTATTCGATTCGATTGTGATTCGATATGAAGACATCAATCCTGCCGACAGCTATTGCAGTCGGAAGTGCTATCGATCCAAGAATAAAAGTGCTGTTAACTAATTTAGACTTTGTCTGAAGTACTTTACATTAGTACTAGTCTTTGATTTAAATTATTTGGGGAGATGGTGTACCGGGGTTTGCCACCCAGGGACCGTCAGCGTGCCGCATATCAACACAAGTGGCAGAAATTGTCTCTTCAACAAATACTACTCCGTGGATATTATAGCGCGTGGCCATAGTCGGAACTACGACGCCATCTTGTACTATACCCTGATCGCCTGATCAAGAGTCGTTGCGGATCCATTTAAGAATAAAGTCATTGTCATTTTTTTTTGTTGTTACTCGACGGATATTCAGTATAATCTACAGTAAAACTTATAGAAATACTCATTAAAGGTTATATTTTACATTAAATCTACCACAAATGTCCTTTTTCTACCATGCCGATCGGATCTATGAATAGCGTTTTACCAGTCATTCGATTAGAAATTCAAATAACACAAGTGTCTATGATCGATCCGGTTTCGATTCGATTGTTTGTGAATAGCTATGCAGCCCCCGTATTCACAACGCTTCGATTCGATTACGGAAAGTCGTATGTCTATCTCGCTCGTTTTCTTAATGCCAAGAAAAGACAGACATACGACTTTCACTTTACAGAATATTGGCCGTAATGACAATCGCCCTAATGATAGCCGACCTCACATTCAATTTTTATTTTTTTTGAAACTGGTTATTTTTTTCAAAAAAGTTTTTATTTTTACCTTTTTAGTTATCGTATCTCACACAAATCCTTGTCAAGTATCAATTTCGCAATTTATTTTACTTTGATGACATATTTTTTCCAGCTGTTTTGATTTAAAAACCAAACTACTGAACCAATTTTGATGAAATTCTATGGGACCAATCGGGAAGTATATCCTTTCAGACAAAAGAAGATTTTTTCAAATCAGTTCATAAATGACAAAGTTATGAGGTAACAAACAAAAAAAATTACAACCACTCCCAACTCCTTTTTTTGAAGTCGGTTAAAAAAATTACAAAACATTTGAGAGTATTTGACGGCACGGTTGGCGCAGTGGCTGAGCGATTGACTGCTGCGCTGCGTGTCGCGGGTTCGATCCCCGCACGGAACAAATATTTGTATGGCCTACAGATAGTTGTTCCGGGTCTGGTTGTTTGTGTATGTGAGTTTAAATGTTTGTAAACGCACCCACGATACAGGAGAAATTCCTAGTGTGGGGCAACGTTTTATTTTTAAAAAAAAAAAAAAAAAAAAAGTATAAAAATAATAGCCCACCGGTATTAGGAACAGAATCCAAGCTAGAGGTGTTGCGGCGGCGCTGCGCCTGTTAGTGCTGCAGAGAGAGGAACCTCTTAACAATGCGCGCCGTATCAAAAAATACGTCGACAACCTCGTGAGCCAAGTCAAGACACTTGGTTTGTTTTTCTTTCTCGGCTTTCGCGAAGTTCTCGTCATGCGGGACTGTTATGTCAACAATCGTTGCGCGCCGCTCTACTCGACCCATCCGATTTGTGGGTGGTTGAATGAAAGTAATAAGCACGCCCCCTATTACATACATGGGGCTTAGACATAAGTGGCAAAATGTGTATATAATATTAAGTGCACCGTGCACCTCTGCCTAACCCTTCGGGGATTACAGGCGTGATATTGTTATAATATACAGATAATGATTGGTAATTGGGTGCAGTCCTTGAAATAGGTGATACTAGGAGCTAATTTACAAAAAAATTGACCCCGAACTAGGGGTCCAATCTGAGTGGTTTCGGAGTAATGGAACTTTTAAGTTTTTTGGAAATTTTCCTCCTCTCCACCAAATATTGATACTTGTGACCAATCTACGTCACAGCATTGACATGATATTTTCAGATAGCGCATTTAACGAAGTAATCTTTCGAAAACAAATTTATCAAAAAAGAACTCAAACATTTGGTTTAACAGCGTCATAAATGTTCATAATATGAGAAAAAAATTACACTACCCTTGTTTTTCAAGGAAGATAACTAAAAATAAATGTATGACACTTAGCGTGCAAATAACAGAAACGACTTCCTTATCTTATTTCAAAATTGGTGATAATCGGGGCCTTTCTGACCCTCGGGGCCCTCTGTTTCCTTGGACCTCAGATTTCTGCAATGCCAACCGCCCAACCGCCAGATCCTATCAACGACTTGCGCGACCTTAGCTGTCGCCAAGATGGTCACCTGCCGGTACATCTTTTCCCGTGCCTTCACCAGCGTGTCGTCAGCATAACACATGAAGCACGACAGCTATCGCCGACCCGACCCGATCCTTGTCGACCCGGGTAGATGATATCTCTATCCGTTAAAATCCCCCGATTATGCGGCAGAGGTAGGTACGGCCTAGGTGTAGCATGGTAGAGTTTCTCGAGGTGGAAATGTTCCGCCCCGGGGAGAGTAGAGGAGTCTGTTAAACTGCACAGTTGCTTTGGGAAGCAGCGGCATCTAAGTGGATCCGCCAGATCAGGCCCCGCAGTGGCCAGGTGCTGGACTAGGTGGTCTGCAATTTTCCTCTTAAAGAGTTTGTCCACCTAATCCAGCGTCACGATGGGATAGTATGCAGATGGGGACCCTGCAGGGCGCTCTTTCTTCTTCAAGAGGATAAGCTTTCCAGTGTTCCACCGGCGTGGATACTGACCCCGCCCCAAAAATGAGCTTAAGAGTCCTACTAACCGGGGCCTGAGAGCCCCAATGGCCAGAACCCGCACAGCCTGGAATGACATTGGTTCCTGGAGCAGTGTTTTTGGCCTGCAGCCCTTGCATTGCTATTTTTAATTGCGAGTTCATCATCTGCCTAGCCTTTTCCCAACTATATTGGGGTCGGCTTCCAGTCTAACCGGATGCCGATGGATACCAGTATTTTACATCGAGCGACTGCCTATCTGACCTGCATAACCCAGTTCGTACTGGGTAATACGATACCCATTGGTAGGACTGGTTGCCAGACTTTCGGCCAACTGACTACCTGTAACGACAAAGATCTACAAATGACAGCCGGGACCAACGGCTTAACGTGCATTCCAAGGCACGGAGGAAACCCGGTATGTTATGATGATCAACCATCCACAGACCGACCTAGACAAGTGCATCTTAACATTGTAGTTCAACCTGTGTGGCTGTTATTATTTAGCCACGAGCTCTTCCTAACTACTAATTGCGAGTTACAGACAAATAAATATATTCAATAAATAGGCACAATCAAAATGAATGATGACATGATTTCTTTTCTATATCTCTGCTCCTATGCATTTTGGAAATAATTGTTTATAGAAGAAAATGAATGTCGTAATGTCTTTCTAATGAAATACTTTTCATCAGTGGCCGCAGACTTAAAAAATCATGCTAATGGTCCATACAAAATCACCCAAACTACAAATGTTGCAAATTAGCTCTAGTATCCACCCATTTCAAGGACTGCACCCAATTGCCAATCATTCTGTAGCTATGGATCCGTAGCTAATGCCAGTTGCGTCGCTTTTCAAATATTGGTGCCTGCCTTTGCCTTTTTCTTGCTTTTTTATTTTTAGCTTTTTTTCTATAAGGCGATTTTAAAATTCGCAGAACAAAAAAATAGGGCTACTTCGGACAAAATATTAGGCAACTTTGTGCATACAGGGCGCACCGCATCAGGTGGCAACACTAAACTTTAGTTGCTATTTGATTTTGTGGTTGTGGTTGATGTGTTGTGTTGACGTGAAAGAATATTATTCTTTTGAATCATCAACTATTCATCAAATTAATGTTTTAGAAGTCTAGTTTCATAATTATCTCGGAACCTAAATGTAAGCAAATCCTTTTCCTGTTTTTGTTAACACTACTTATTTTGACACCGTTACATCACTTCTATTTGTGTCCCTTACTCTAATAGGAAATCACGAAGTTAAAATTATCCTTAAGTTAAGTTTAGCTTTATTTATCCAACTGTTCTTCTTTTTGACAGAACATACGTTGAAGAGCACATAGTATTTTTGGTATAGTAAACAACTGAAGGGGAAAATGCCAGGGTAAGCTACAGCTGCAGTCGTGGGAGGGGAGTGGTTAACATACCTATACTACCTACCTTGATTGCTCATATCTGGCACCACACCTCCACATGCATAGTTAACGTTATTCAAAGAATAGCACATTCATCACTTTCAAGCTAATTAATTCCTGGCATAAGTCTCATTAATTTGCTTCATTTTCAAAATTAATACATTCAAGGCTTTTAACGTAACTAAATAGTAGCCATCATTATTCATATTCCTCACAATATTTTTCTAACTCCCACTTACAATAAAAACCAATAATTTCATAACACCAAATTAATTGTAATATTTTTCCTCTAATATTCAAAATACAAGTGTACAACAAGTTACTCATTTAATATGAATTGGCCTGTTTCACCAGGAAAATGTCTATGTAATGAAAATGTAATGTAATAAAAAATGTCTATGTAAAGTAATGTACACCTAACAATACACAAAATATTGACGGTATGTCAAAAGTGTAAAGTATGTCAATAGATTGGTGGTATCAAGTACCCCATTGACAATTATTTATTGTTGTACACATCTATGCAAGTGTACCCAAGGAGAACCCTTGTTAAATACAGTGCATCAGATGTGAGAATTTCCCAATACAGCTAACTTGAAAATGTAACAATTTCTTTCTAGATTAGCAACAATGTCTCTGGACAACATGTTCTGCACTCGCTGCGGGGATGGTTTTGAAACCAATGAAAAGATTGTCAACTCTAACGGTGAACTTTGGCATACTAACTGCTTTGTGTAAGTTTCTGTCTGTCTTTTGTTTTCTATAAGAAACACTATTGCATAAAACTTGGAATGCTGTTAAGGATGTTTTGTAATTTATTTAATGTTCTTATCTTTCAGATGTGCACAATGTTTCCGTGTGTTTCCTGAAGGTATATTCTATGAGTTTGAAGGTCGCAAGTACTGTGAACGTGACTTCCAAGTGCTGTTTGCGCCTTGCTGCGGAAAATGCGGTATTTATTTGATTACTAATATTTATTGTTAGCTTGAGTTCAGTTTAGATTTTTTTTTCATTGGAAAAAAAAACCTGAGTATGATTAATGATAGGTTATAATCATCAAAACTAGAAGAAGTCCGTGTTTCCTATCAGACAAATCAGCGGTTTTTATTTATTTAAAATAGGTATGCCAACAGAACATACATCAAACATTATAGAATAAAAAGGTATAGGATAAGGTTCTTATGTAGGTACCAATTACAGGTGTACACAACATTCTCATAAGTTCAATAAAGCATTGTAGAGTTATATAAAATTAAAAGTAGAAATAAAATAGAATATGAAAATTGAAAACAAAACATCTATGATTAACAGAGATCAAGAACAAACGAAAAATCCATATAAATATTATCTAATTGTGACTACATATTAAATGAGGTTACATTCTGTTTTTAAAGTCGAGGCTTATTCTTGGACAGATCATATCATCGGGTCAAAAGTCAACTCGCCAATCTGTAAAATTTCTCAAATCATACAGATTTGTTTACCTCCGTAGTAATTGTATTTTTTGCAATTATTATTATGCACAAAACGATTTTTCTGTATGGCCTGTATTTGCAATACCACAGACAATATTTTACCATAGTATGGGTTTTTAGAAAATAATTATGTATTTAAGTCTAAATAAATTGCCAAAAATTCACATTGGTTAGTTGGCCATTGTACCGAAGATATGAGGACCATGCAGATTACTGTTCGAAATGATCTTTTTAGGAAAAAACTGCTGTCTAGCATCAAGTTTTTATTAAAACCACCTACTTTGACCCTGATTTTCATCAGCTATGACAATGTGTATAGAAACATAGTTTGAGTACTATTTTTATACACATTGTAGCATGTTTTACTGGAGCAGCTCAATCCTAAGCCTCTTTGTCCTCAAGATTATCTTAAATTATTTAAATTATTTAAGGCTACATTCTTGGTACATCCGAGACATAGTTTGCAGATTAAAAAATGTGCCTTAAAATATTGACAAAAATAGACTGTATCACCTCTGGATAAGTTCCAGTTAACTGACTAGGCAAATAATACCTTACTTCTGTCCCATTTACATTTCTACTAAGATTTTGTAAAACAAGCTCTTATTATAAATTAATCTTTTTTTTTACTTTTCTCTACACTAAGATTTTCTCCATTGTCGTGGGTGCGTTTACTAACATTTAAAAACACATACACAAACAGCCAGACACGGAAGAACTACCTGTGAGCCATACAAATATTTGTTCCGTGCGGTAATCGAACCCGCGACACAGCGCAGCAGCCAATTTCTCGGCCACTGCGTCAACCCTGCCGTCGTTATCGTAAAAATGACACTAGGTCTTCGGTTTCAGGTGAATTTGTGATTGGTCGCGTGATAAAAGCGATGAATGCCAACTGGCATCCTGCATGCTTTCGTTGTGAGGACTGTAATGTTGAGCTTGCGGATGCAGGCTTTATTAAAAATGGCGGGCGTGCTCTATGCCACACTTGCAACGCACGAATTAAGGCCGACGGACTGCTTAACTACATGTGCCATAAGTGCCAGTAAGTAAAATCTAGATTTCTCCTAGTCAATCGAACTTTTATGTTCGAACTCCGTTAATCAGCGTTTACTAGCCAAAATCATTACAACTAAAGACTCCGGAAAAGACAACAGGGTTGGAAGATTTTTGTATGAAGCGCGGCCTGCCTAACATCCGCGATTTTATTTTATTTTCAAAATAGTGGACATGAGCAAATCTTGTATTAAACAATAGCTAGAATCAATACAAAAAAGTTTTGTATGAGACAAAATCATCTAAAGCGACACATTTCCGAAATACTAGCTGTCAGTTCCGCTGATGGCATAATTGTAACTTTGATGGCTTATATCTCAGGAACGTGACGCTTTAGAAGATTTGGACCCTTCACCTCAGGGCCCGAATGCATTCAAGTCGCGCGCCTACAGTAGTTATGTAAAAGCACTGATAGCCTAGTGGTGTGACCGTCAGACTGCCATATAGTCATCATAGGTCACGAGTTCGAACCCAAGGCACGCACTTCTGATTTTCGGATACATATTCGTATTGTATAAAATCACTTGCTTCGGTGAAGGAAAACATCGTGAGGAAACCAAACCAGCACGCCTGAGAGATATTTCGCGACGGCATGCATGGGACAGGGGCAGAAAGATGATGTAAAGCCAAGTCAGAGGCCCATGGGCGGCATATAAACTCTGTCACCAGGTTAGGCACTATCCACATTCACAGGGAAAAAAAGTAGTTGCCTATAAATCAATTTCGAAATTGTTTCACAGTGGCGTTATTGACGGCGAGCCGCTACGTTACCGTGGTGAGGTATACCACGGCTACCACTTCACTTGTGCCACATGTGGTGTGGAGCTTGATCATACCGCTAGAGAGGTCAAAAACCGCCCTGGATACGCTGCCAATGATGTGGTAAATATATTTTTGTTGGTACCATGATGTATTCTCATGAGTCATGACTGAAAATAAAATATCATTCTTAAACTATATTATAATATGCATTTTGTTTTCAGAATAATCTCTTCTGCTTACGTTGCCATGATAAAATGGGTATTCCCATTTGTGGAGCTTGCCGACGTCCTATCGAGGAGAGAATTGTGACTGCCCTTGGGAAACATTGGCATGTTGAGGTGTGTAACTTGACTTGCTAGAGAATTTACTCTTCTAATAATTTATTTTACTTAAATAAAGAATTACCTTTTTTTCAGCACTTTGTTTGTGCTAAATGTGAGAAGCCATTCCATGGCCACCGCCACTACGAGAAGAAGGGGCTAGCCTACTGCGAACAGCATTATCACCAGTTGTTTGGCAACTTGTGCTATGTGTGCAACCAGGTGATTGCTGGTGATGGTAAGTATTTAGCATCAGCCAATTCGGCTAAAAAATACACACATCAAAAGTATCTAGGGATCAACATATATTTTTGCAATAACTTTTCTCCTGATTGATATTAATTAAAATTTTCTTTAAGGATTCATCAAATAAAGTGTTTTCGTTTGTCACAGTAACGATAAACCAAGTCACCTTTGCATTAATAAAGAAATTTGCCATTTTCCTAATAAAGGGATTTTTGACATTTGAACCACTAACATTAAAGTTCGAAAAAAAGACTGAAATAACAGTTTTCTTTAAAATTTTATTGGGTAACTTAAACAATTAATAATCCGTGTTTCTACCGCGAACACTAACAACACAAGAACATCGGTTTGGCATACTCAAAATGAGTTCATCCAAATCACGCTGTGGAATGGCCGCCCATGTTCGTTGCAACAACAAAAAAAGGTCTTCTTGCGACTGGATACCCTCCATATTCGGCAGAGCTCTTCTCTGTAGCATATCCCATGCATGCTCAATCGGGTTCAAGTCTGGCGACTGAGCAGGCCAGGGCAGGACATTGATGTTAGCTGCGGCGAGAGTCTGTCTTACAACTCTTGCGGTGTGCGGTCGTGCATTATCATGCATTAACTGAAATAAGGGACCGATTTGCACTTGTAGAGGAACGATGACGTCTGATACAATCGTCTCAGCATAAATTTGAGCGTTGAGGTTGCCTCTGATCCAAATCAACTCAGTTCTTCCGCCGATCCAAATACCCGCCCATACCATGATGGTTCCACCACTATAAGGATGGACTTCCTGGCAGGATTTTAATCGCTGTTGGCGTCCAGGGGTTCTCCAGTGTCGTATACGTCTTGTATCCGGTCTCATACCAAAACGAGACTCATCAGAAAAGCACACGAAACGCCATTGTTCTTCTGCCCAATTTCTGTGTTCAAGAGCCCATTGATATCGAATCCTACGATTGTGCATTGCTATAGGTGGTACCCGTAGCGGTCTTCGGGAATGAAGGTTCACTTCATGCAAGCGGTTTCTGACTGTTTGGTCGCTAATTAAGTTCCCTGAAGAGTGATGAAGCCTCACGGCTAACATCATGGCGGTTATTGTTGGAGCTCTTCGAGTTAAGATTTGAATGTATCGGTCTTGTCTCCGTGTGGTGCAGCGATACCGTCCTCCATGGCGCTCAGCCACGGTACCAGTGCTTCGGTAACGTGTCCAAAGTCGACTGATAACACTCTGACTTGTATTCAGAGCTAAAGCCACAGTACGTTGCCGGGAACCAGCTTCTATCATTCCCACGGCTCTGAGCATTTCTTCCCTGCTTAAATGACGTCGCCGCTCCATAATAACGTTGGTTTTAATCAGTAGTAGGGAAACAGTAGCACTAATAATGTCTTCAATGCGTTGTATGTTTTTATAGGGAAAATATTGACAGCTTATTTTCATCTTTTACTCGAATTTGATTGAGAGTTCCTGATTCAAATTATGAAATGCACCAAAAAGGATCCATATAAATTTATAAAATCATAAATTTATTACAAAGCCACATCTCAATCTCAAGAAATCCGCATAAAAATGCTTGATCCCTAGACACTTTTGATGTGTGTAGTTTGGTGAAACATATCCTTAAATAAGATGTTGTTTTTTTTTCCTTTAGTGTTCACGGCCCTGAACAAGGCTTGGTGTGTACACCACTTCGCTTGCTCCGTGTGCGATGCAGCACTTAGTACGAGAAGCAAGTTCTATGAATACGACGAGCGCCCCGCTTGCCGTCGCTGTTACGAGAAATTCCCGGCTGAGTTGCGCCGAAGACTGCGTCGTGCGCATCACTATACTATCCGCCGTTAAAAACACGCTTTACCCCGTAACTCCATACTTCTAATTACTAACGTTAAAATAAATAAGAATGCTGTCAGTGAAAATTGTTACAAACTCGAGGGAATATACTTTTCTATTGTTAATAATTTGACTTCATCAAGGACTGCCCCTTTTCCAGCACTTGCGTGTGCTAAGTGTGAGAAGCCATTCAATGGTCATCGCCATGACAAGAGGAACAAGATGATCATTAAAAGCATTTCAATTATATATTTTGATGTAACCTCTTCCGATAGCGGCAGTTGACAGATATTATCTTCTAACCGAAAAGATGGAAAATTATTTTAAAAAGTACAGAAGTTGTTTAAGGGGCAAAATGGAGAAACAAGTACAACTTCCATTCCCATTTTTTTGCTAAGTTATTGTTTTTTGTTCACAATAATTTATTATTTAATCAATGATATTAATGTCGGACTAAGATCTTGATGTGCGTAGCATTGAAAAAATGTAAGAGTTTAGTATTAATTTTGTGCCTTAAAATATAACATGCCTAACTGCCTAATAAATAAAATTTAAAATAAGTATTTAATATTTGAAACTAATAATTTTAATATTATGTAGATGTAGACTACATTATTATTACTTAAAGGTTTAGACTATTAAAATCTCGTAGGTATAAGATTAATAAGTTGACCAAACTGAAGCAAAGGAATGCCACGTACCGCCGTTTGTACCAATAACTTGTGTGTAAACTGGCGTGAATAGGGTCGACGCAGAATGTCCGATTCGCAAAACGTCCTGTTCCGCTTGAAAAAATGTAACAAGAAAAATCGATTGACGTGTGAATCATCGAAATCGGTCCACGCATTTGGTCTCTAGAGCGCAACAAATGAACAAACATACAAATAATAGGCTGATAAACACAGTACCCTCCTTACCCGGGTAAAAAGTATCGGACCTAGCTATTGCAAATCGGACGGTTCGCGTCATGGCCGCGTGACTTCCTTCTAATCAATAGAAAAAACATGCGAAGTCGCGTCACGCTCAGCACTTCTCTGAGTGGCCAGAGTTAAAGGTGCTATTTAATTGGTGGGTACCGATTAATTACTAAAAATTAAATAAATCATTATTATACCCATAATATTTTTATTACACTAATAGTTATTCAAATATAGTAATTTTCTAATACCATTTTTTTTTTTGTTTTCTTTCATATCCACTCAGCTACCCATTCATATGAGGCGGTTACTGGTATTGTCTCAAAATCATTCATACATTCAAACTTCAAACAACTCACAGCCAAAACTCGCAAACAGGTCTAGCGCTCTTTATCCACAAAAAAAACTTAGCTATGTTTTATCTTGGTTAGATTTTATAACTTTTTAAAGTTTTTTCTTTATTTCGATATGACATTGTAGGTACCATGGGTAATATGTGCCATGGACTTAGTAGGTACTCATCATCCTAGCGTTTTCCCAACTACCTATGTTGGGGTCGCCTTCCAGTCTACCAGATGCAGCTGAATACCGTATTTTACATGCAGCGACTGCCTCCACAACCCAGTTAGTACTGGGTTACAGAGCCGTAGCCAGGAATTTGGATCGGGGCGGTTTTACTCTGAATAAAAAACACAGGGAGGGGAGGTTATCAAATGAGTCCCTTGTCCCATGTTATTTGGAGTCGGCGCAACACGTTTTTTTTCCTTCATACTCCCCGGTCAATCGTCACGCTATGATTTACTCCTTTTTCCTTCATATCATTCCTAACACAATCCATCATCAATTCATCTTTTCTGTAACAGACGCCAATATGTAAGACGTCTTTCAAACGTCTTACATATATGCTCATTTCTTACTTGATCCATTTTAGTCACTCCGGCCCACCCATCTCAACATCATCTCTGCTGCATGCAATTTTTTTTCATCCGCGTTTTCTTCACTGCCCGGCATTCCAATCCATACAGTACGACAGGTCAAATCAAGGATTTTTTTTCTGTAGAATGGGTGTAAAAAGACCCTTAACGAGGCCGAAAGGCACTTGGTTTTCCCGCATTTTTTGGACTGGACCCTACCTGGGAAACTTAAAAAAAAAGCTTGTAATGTTTTAACGCCAGATTTGGTGGTAAAATTCAAATTTAGTTACCTACTTAATTTGCCGGACAGTGTCAGGCACTCATCACGAAATAGCCATATCATAGAGCTACATTCATACTCAAAACTTATGTATAACATGTAAATGTCATTCAATGGGAGTAAATGAACTTAAGAGGGGTTGTATTGATGGTAGAAATCGGTAAAGCTATTTGTTACGGTCGCGAATCAGATTTTATTCAACATACTGACCTACAAATTGCTAAAACGTAGGAAAATTTGAATTTCGCGGGCTACCTTGGCGCTTCCCCTTTAGCAGTGTTGCCTATCGATAGTCGACTATCGCTAAACTATCGATAGTTGACGTCATATCAATAGTATGATACAGGGCAATAGTATTGATATACAAAAATAGGTTCGATACTATCGAAGACCAGCATATGTTTAGGAGCAATACTATCGAAAGTATTATAAACCGCGATAGTATTGATGGTGTAAAACTATCGATGGTGTAATACTATCGATGGTTTTACAAACTATCAATAGTATTGATAGTTTTAATTATTTGATACAACGATACTATCGATCGTATTATAATGTAATAGTATCGATACTATTGCTTCCAATCAATAATATTAGTTAATTTATGATATCGATGGCACTATCGATATTGTTACTAGTTTTCGAGGTCATCTATCGATAGAGAAACTATCGATAGTTGGGCAACTCTACCCTTTAGATACCTCCATGACCCCTATCAGAGATTTATAGTAAAACATTCTATTTGTTTGAAATAAAGTTCAACTTAGAATGGTTTTTGTCATTAAAATTTTGTTTGTACTCATTCCAGTTAGTATATAAGTTTCTTGATGACACTAGAACCCCCGCCTCGTCCCGTATCGCTCGTAAATATTTGAATGTCTTTGACCCCTATACTGGTACTATTCAAAGCCAGCACTGTTTTGAGTGTTTCATTGGGTCCTAAACTCCTAACCATAATTTTTAGAAAAAAAAAACTTTTTTTCAAAAAAATAATTTCCAAAAATAACACTAAAAATATGGAAAATAACTTTACTTTCGGAAGTCGGTTACTATTTTTTGTTTCATTGCCTTTTATCCACCGACTTCCGAAAAGTAATTCCATTTTTTTTTGAAGTCGGTTATTTTTTTGCATAACTTTTTATTTTACCTTTTTTAGTTATCGTATCACACACAAATCCTTGTCAAATATCAATTTCGCAGTTTCTTTTACTTGGATGACATATTTTTTCCAGCTATTTTTCATTTAAAACCAAACTACTGAACCGATTTCGATGAAATTTCTATGGGACCAATCGGGAAGTATATCCTTTCAGAAAAAAGAAGTTTTTTTCAAATCGGTTCATAAATGACGAAGATATAGCAAACACAAAAAAAAACAACCAAATTGAAATACTCCTCCCTTTTTTGAAGTCGGTTAAAAAAAAGAAAGTCGTATCCCAGCAACAATTTTTGCGTAGTTAGGTACTTAGTTTGATCTAGGGAATTGCTTGGTTGGCTTCGTCGCTTCGTGAAGAATCCGTTTGCACCTGGTATATTTTCCTCGTATGTCGTATACTGTATATGCAAGGAAATGACGATAGGGAATGAGGATATTGCATAAATACTAACTTTATTCGTTGTA